>JAULCD010218162.1:0-10543 GCA_032361085.1 Calliostoma canaliculatum
ACTCATAGTCAATAAAAAAAAGATTGAAACACAACTGCAACCCTAATCTGAGTCAATGTAATATGACATTATCTGGCCTCATACGTTTCCTAACCTTGAATATAATATATTGAAAATAAGTAACATTAAATATTCATGCCAAAGGCTCGTATGGTACACAATCCATTCCTCATATGTGATATTAATGACACATAAGCCCACGTGGGTAATAATCACACTGTTTTATTTATATTCTAGACTTTATGTACCTATAATATAATGTATAAATGATTTAACGCTACCAGAAATTTGAAAATGTGAACACTTTATAGGTTATCGTTATCATTACTTCCGATGCATTGAGTCTCATTCGCTCTTAAGCCCCACAACACAGTCGAAACTAATAATCACAGCCAAAATTGGTTCACGCACGTCAATAGCTACAGGGTACCGTGTCACAAAGCTATCGTAACTTTACGACGTCGTAAACTATTTTCTGAGCCAATAGTTTAAGTTTACAAATGCAAAAAATATCGTTTTTCTTTGGGAAAACTCGCAGTTTACAACGATTTGGGGGCATTTGTAAACCTAAACCATTGGCCCTGTGAGATGGTTTACGACGTCGTAAATTTACGATAGTTTTTTTCTAAACGGCCTCAAGGGTAATGAGGTTTATACCGTTTCTAAACATGTTTATTGCCCAGTCAATTTCGAGGTAAAGAGATGTCTGTGTTTATAGTTAATCCGTGTTTCAGTAGTTTGTATGCCACTTGTCATCTGCACCGATTATAACGCTGCTGTTTACGTTCCTGTTCTATGAAGCTTTTCAAAGGCTAAGATATCTTAACATTCATGTTAGTGCTCTCGTAACGAAGTCACTATGATGAATGTTAAGATTTTTCAGCTTTCATCTTAATGCTCTCGTTATTAGAGCAGTAAGATACATGTTAATATATTTTAGCCTTCATCTTCATTGCACTGGGTTCGAGATTCGAATGACGAACCCATTGCTAACTTCTAGTTGCTTAGCCCTTACCGTGCGGCAAAGTTTTTGAGAAGGTATCCCGGGTAACGTGTTACAGATTTTTTAAAGGGTTTCGCTTATCCCAAGTAGTGCCTTACTCAACATTGCCACTTGTTTGTACATGCGGCCCACGAAAATAGTAGCCTGACCTGGATATTTCCGTGAGCCGCACGGTAAGGGTTAAATTTAACTAACTCATCATGTTGACGTGTCTGCTTTGTGTTACAGATGATGAACTGGAGCTGGATGACGGACCTTTCGGCAGCATTCTCTGGAGGGTAAGTCTGTTACACACAAACACACTCTTCTGTCAATTCACAGTTTTTATTTTTAATATACATTCAACTCTCTCACAAGGCAGCTATTTATTTTTAACTATTAGGACGCGATGATCAGATGCGTTAACCACTGAAAACCTACCCGCTGACTGAGATGTTGTTGGTTTTATACCACAAATTGCAAGTAGCTTAGAGTCATTTTTCTGAGGCACACATTAGTTACTCTCTCTCTCTCTCACTGATGTGTTTTATTATATACACGTTGCTGAAATATACATTTTTACAATGTAAATATAAGTAATATTTCTGAAATATCAAAAACGTTCAGAGCAGTGACAATTTTCTGTGAAAATATACATGTATACTGCCAATGGTCAATGCTCAGAACAGTACTTGGCACTGCCTCCAGTATATTGAGCTTGGGTTTTTATTCTGTTAAAGTTAGCTTCCTTTGCATGTTCCTGCCGCGAAGAATCTGTTGCCTCAACGTCTTTGCCCGCAAGTTTGTTTCAGTATGTTAAAAGTTTTTGTCAACAGAGGTGTGTTAGATTGTTTTATTTTATATAAAACTGACTTAAAGTTAGTACAAGCTCTCTTTTATTCAAGTCAATCAGCGATCAGTAGTTTTCGAGGAGATTCACAAACATATGAAACAAATTAACTCATGTCATGGCTGCACTTGGCTAATACCAGTTGAATAATTGCAACGTTTGGCCACGAATCTTCCAATCATACACTTTATTATGTAAATATAAGCACAGTATAAACATAAGTAAATTAAGTCAATTTTTCTCGATAACTGTAACGATAACATGAATAAGTTTAAACAAAATGTGTATGCGGTGTTAACAAAAGGTTAAAAAAACATTAAATTATGACTACTATAAGGAATCGCTTACACTCTTCTGGTAAATTTTGAAAACATAAAAAAATCGCTTTAAAAGTACTAAACTTAAAAAAATGTGCATAACAAAAAGACTTCTTCATTGTGTTTGTCAAATATGACGTATATTTTGTCTCGTGAAGTCTAAAATCCATATTTTTACTCGCTGCTTAGCAACTCGTGAAATTAAAAATTTCAGACTTCACAATATATAACGTGAAACATACATCATATTTGACAAAATGCAGAACATTTTTATCTCTATTTTCCCTACCCACACAGATATGTTTTACCCTGCTAGTGCTGTTCAAAACTGCCAAACATCTTATAGAATTACTAGATCCACTTTTTTTGTACGTGTGTTCACAAAGTTCCGTGGCATATGCTGGCTCCTTCGATGATTATCAGGTGACGATGTAGCATGCATATGCCCCGACATGTCGTAAATACACGTACGTTAACATTCAACAATCCTGAATTATGCCTTATGAGTTATGTCACTATTGAATGTTCAACAAAGAAATTTACTGTTTAAATTTTACCAGCTACTTTGTTTCAAAACGTATCTGGGCCCCTTTCCTCAAAGCGATTTTAGGCTAAGTTAATGCTAAGTGTAAAACATAACATTGGCTTACGACTGTCGCAGCGCTGAAATCGCTTTGGAACCGGTGCCATTCGGCACAGTCGTAAGCCTATGATAAGAAACAACTTCAAAGGCCGTGGTTTCAAAAATCACTTACGATCAACTTAGCTTTGAGGAACGGGGTCCATGACATAAAATAACGTGTGAATTGAAAGCTGAATGCTGTACATTACATCCATATAACAAATACCCGTCCGTAGTGTAATCCAATCGTAAATGGCCTGACAACGTTAACAACTATTATTTGAACCAAATTCTACATATTGTGGATCAATAAAATGTTGTGTCAGCCTAACCTTGACTCAAACGTATTGTTCTTTCCTAAATTGTCTCTGGTTCTTCTTTGATCTAAGTATTTCTGTGAGCCGCCAGATATACCACTTTCCATTGTGTCTTCTATTAACGATTCCGTACGCTGCTGATTGTTACATTGAGAACAATTATGCAAATGACAGATCTTGCACATTAAATCAGCATTGCAATTATCTAAAACTATCTGCTCCTTTATGTTCACGTCTGACGGGGATGGTTCATAACCTTTAGGCTAGCATTTGACAAAAGGTGAATTTCCGGTTACTCATTACACAGCACAGACGCCCACAGACACACTTAAAACACATCGTTCCTGTTATTTCGTATCTGTATAATACTAGGATGTACTGAATGTTGTATCCGTCCTGCGGAAAGATTTTATATTGACTAAGTTAAATTATTTGCGTGTAACCAATGAGTTCAGTTTAGAAATGAATCTTTTTTTAAAATAAATTACTTTTGAAAGTACAAAGCTTGCCACATGTAAGATTCTTTGAAGGCATTTAGATGTCGATGTAGTTATAACAAAAAATATTATGGATTGAAACATCCTTAATTGTAAACCGCGATGTTTCTGAGCCAACCCAGCCCCTTTGTTACCTGACAAAAGGGCAAGGACTAGCTCATAAAACGTCGTGTTTTATAATTAAACTTGTCCGTGAACAATATTGTTTACAATATTGCTGAGATGTATTATAAGAAAAAAGTAGTTTTAAGGTAAAGCTTGACAACAAGGGTATTTCGTTGATAATATAAAGGTGAACAAATGCGAATTTTCATTTATAAATTGTTACTAGGTTAATGTACGAAAACAGACTGTCGCAGTTCCCTGCATTAGGATTGTCTCTAAATCTGATTACAAAGTCACATGCCTGTAACTAATCATTCTATGGATCGTGTCGGGTCAGTCTGGTTGACAACCAGGAATAGTAATGAGTTGACAGGCGGTTCTTGATGTGTCCAGTCTGGTAAAGATTAACAAAGTCAGACAATGTCTCTTGAACCATTACGAATACTAATTAGTAATTGACGGTCTATTTTTGTTGTGTCCAGACAATGACAGTTCGGCAACGATTACCTTATCAGGGCCCCGTTCTTCAAAGAGATTTAAGGCTATGTTGATCGTAAGTGCTAAAATATAATGTGGGCTTTTGACTGTCAAAGCGCAGAATGGCACCGGTTCCAAAGCGATTTCTGCACTTCAACAGTCGTAAGCTTATGATTAGAAACAAATCCACAGGAAATTGTTTTAAAAATCACTTACGATTATCTTAGCAATAAGTTCGCTTTAAGAAACAGGGCCCAGTTGTCTACTGAAGACCATCTGGTCTGTCCATGATTGTCAGGATCCGGTCAGGTATGGAGATCATGTCAAAATTAAATAATGAAAAAAGAAAATTATTCTGGTATATAAATTTAGTTTACATTTTTTAAAAGTGTTGATAACTGTGCACTTTCTAAAGAAAAAATAGCTTATTTGAAATTGTATTGTTTATATCAATTTCGGCATTTGTTAAAAAAACTATTTGTCTCCAGTGACAACCCTACCTCCCATAATAATCCCTTTCGTAACCAGTGACGCTTTTAAATTCTTATGGGTATTTTACGTCAAAACATATTTATTCTTTTTATTTGTTCTACTGTCCCGAAGTACGACTTATTAAACAAACAATCCCATCTCTCCGCAATACATGTGTTCACATTTCTATAATGTATTCCATCATTCACATTCTGTGTTTAATATTTATAAGCCAAATCACGGTTTTGAAACTTAAACAAAACCAATAGTTTTATTTAGATTAAAGCAACCCACTTGTAAACTTTCATGACTTAATGTAGTTCATATGGTAACTTTACTTACAAAGGAAAAATCATCTTAACCCCGAGAATACCCAATGTCAAAATTCCAAATTTAATAGGCGGTTGAAAACCTACCCAGTGATAATTAGTTAGTGATACATAGGTCTTTTAGGATATTGTTTCAACAGCACAATTAGTTTTAAGTTTTACTAAAATTCTTTAGTCACTATTAGGGTTAATCTACGATCATGATTAATTAGATACAAATAACAACTTGATTGTGTGCACCATCAGATATAATGCCTGGCCCCCTATTCTCCAAAACGATCTCAGTGTTAAGACAATGCTATGTTGCGTTATTTCTTTTTATAGGCTTATTATTGTCATAGCGCAGAAATTGATTTGGAACTGGTGCCAAATGGCACCGGTTCTAATGCGATCGATATACCGGTTCCAAAGAGATCTACACGTATGCGCTATGACAGTCGTAAACCAGAGTTATATTTTAGCACTTACAATAAACTTAGCCTAAGATGACTTAAAAAAACGGGACCCGAACAATATTTCAAGTCAGGAAATATGTCTTCATTAAAAGTATTTATAATATGCCTTTACTTGTTTTTATTCTCCTATTTTGGTTTATCAATTAGGTTCATGTTCCATATATAGAGTATCGTGCGTGTTACTGTCATTCCATGAGAATACTAAACCACAACACACATTACCAAGCATCTCAGTTGCTATTTTTGTTTCTCATCTCCTACATTTATGTTCTGCTTTAAAAATTTAAATGTTTCTGTGTTGTTTCCACCCACTCAGATACACATTTGCCCTGTTGTTTTAAAAAAGCCAATGTTTTTACAATATTCATTTTTTACATGTGAACTCGTATGTTTACAACGTTTCAGAGCACATGCTTGCTTATCTGGTGTTATTTGCTTTGTATGTAGACTGAATGCTGCATCCGTCCTGCAAAAAGGGTTTCCAAGAGGTGCACGCTTAGACAATGACTACTTATTTGCGTTTAACACATGACCTCATTTCAGAAATCGAGTTAAAGTTTTAAAAGCTCAAAGACTGCAAAACTTTTTGATTATTTAAATACAACTCATTAGTCTATCGATGATTGGCTTTTTCAAGACAATGTTTATGTTTTGAGGAAATAAACATACCTTGAGCCATGATACAAAAACCCAAATACAAACGTTTTGTTGATGCTTCGTTCTGTTATCATTCTCTTCTGGTTTTATTTCTTGTTTCTATTGATGTTTAAATATTTTGTGTTATAGCCTCTTATACATTATTTATTCAGAACATAGCATTAACAATATTGCTAAGATGTAATATTGAAAGTAGTAATGGTTGTAACATGAAGCTTGACAATAAGGTTATTTCGCTAATAATTGTTGTAAATGTGTATTATTTCTGAAAGGTTCAATTGTGGAAATAAGTGTAGTTTCATTTGATAATTGATTGAGGTAATGTGCTTCAACATGAGCTGGCTGCGGTAGCATTGACTGATGATGATATAGCGGGCTCAACACAAACTAGTATTCAGCTGTTATGCTAATGAGGGATTGGCGTAGCACATGGCTTGTCTCCTATTGTATTTATATTTGCCAGGCCCCTGTTTCACAAAAACGTCATAACTTTTTGACATCGTAAACCTTGTCACTTAAATAATGAATTTGTTCTACAAATACAAAACATCGCTGTAAACTGTGCACAGTTAACACCGATTGTTTGCATTTGTAAACCAAATCCATTAAACCAGTAACATGGTTTACGATGTCGTGAAGCTATGACGTTTTGTGAAACGGAGCCCAGGATACTTCACTTGTTTGAGATTTTGAAAACCTTGTGTGAGTGAGGAGGGGTTTATGTTTGCAAGCACGCATGCGTTTGAAACTTTGAGAAGAGATGGTGTAGGTCAAACCATGGATCTGGGATCACCTCTAATTATTTGCTGTGCTTGGTAAAACGGCTGTGACTCGGACTGACTTGGGTGTGGAGCCTTTTTTTTAGATTGAGTTGTGAAATATGTTTGTGTTCACTTTGGAAATAATGAAATGATATAAGATTGACTTGTGCATTATGGCCACTGTGAATATTGGGTAGCTAGAAACTTGACTATTTGTGTTCTAAGATAGATTTGCCGGTCATCACGAGAATTGTCGACAGTAAATGTGACTTATAGCATTTTTACCATGTTTGTTGTTGGGCTATCGGGTCAAAGTAATCGAGTGTTGTGAGAAGAGATGGTTAGAGCCGCCACCCCCACCCAACCATAATTTAAAGGTTTCACTTTTAAGTGTCATTGTATTTCATATGTATATTTACTCAGAACAAAATGATTTTACAGTATTGCTAAAATTTATCATATGATGTGGAAGTAGTGTATGACGGCCTTATGACGGTAAAGTGCCAAAAACTGGGTGACAAGAAGATTAACAAATGGATTTGTTTTCATGCCTTACTAGTTACTAGATAAACTGTAGCAGCCCCTTTCACTGGATCTGTCACTACTTCCAGTACTAAAACATGTATCAATGGAATATGTCAGATATGTCTGGTTGACTGCAAGACATTGTAATGAGGTGACAGTTGGTCTTTGAGGCGTCCACACTTAGGGGTGTACTGAAGACCATTAGCTCTGTCTGGATTGACGACATCTGACTTAGTATTGACATTTTGTCATAAGGAAGTCCTCAACAAGCTCCATGACAGTAGCACAGGGTACATCAGTTTACTTAAATGGTTAATGTCTGTGAGACTTTCTAAAAACATCAAACGCTTTATTTGGAAAGTGCAGTTTCAGCTTGTTTCACCAAATCATTGTTTTCTGTACACTTTTTAAAAACAGCAAAGGCTTTAATAGAAAAGTGCAATTTACAATAAGTTTGACATTTCTAAATTTAACCCACTTACTGAGAATAGTCATTATCCTATTGACAGCAGTTGTAAACGATCATGACATTGTGTGTATTGGCAATTTTAATTGAATGTCAGATGAAAAAGCAAGTACATTTCCAGCATGAATATTTAAACTGCTTAAAGGTCGTATAACAGCTGGAGCAAGCCATGCATACGCTTTATTGAATACCTAGTGTGATCACTGAGTTTTAGATGAAACCATTTTTAAATGTGGAGAATATATAATGTGCAAAAAGCACAACTTTTTTTACATCCATGCCTATTAAGAAAAATATAGCCTTCGGAACATGATTTAAATGTATCAGTCAAGATGAAATATTCTTTGGCACATTAGCAATGACACTATGACCCCATTTCTCAAAGCAATCTTTGGCTAAGTTGATCGTAGGTGCTAAGATATAACATTGGCTTACAATTGTCGATCGCTTCGTCACCGGTTCCAAATCAAGTTCTGTACTACGACAGTCGTACGTGTTTGACAAGAAACATCTTCATGGGGACATTGTTTCAAAAATTACTTACTGCTAAAGCTGTCATACTACTCTTGAACTCTTTAAGTATCCACACAACATCTTTTCTGTTGTCCAAACAGATGTTGTCCAGACACATGTGTGTCAACATTGTTTGTAATTTTCATTTCGACAATGTGACACCAAGCAAATTAGATCAAAGGTTCAGGCTATAGTCTAAAGTCTAAACTGTAGTTTTCAACAATAATGACATTTTAAAACCGAATCAAATAGCCAAGTGCCACTTTGCATGTTATGTTCAATCACGAGAGAATGTCCATATTATCTTCATATAAGATCAGACAGACCAGATGTTCTTGTGCACACATCTAAGAATGTTATCTTTGACGAATTGTCCTTTGAAAGGCACAACGACAGAATGTCAACTCATCAATATTGCAAATGGCCTGCCAGTCAGTCTCCACACGATCCATTAATAGACTGTTCATTTATATGTATAAGGTTTTATGATTAGACTTATTTACGAATCCAGAGAATGAGATTGCTTTTACGCCAACATACTTTAAGCCAGTGACGACTCATTTGTTTGCGTTTATACAATACGTCAATGTACTATCGATGTTGTAAACCTGAATGGAAGCCTGTAACTGTTAACTCTAGTACTACATTGTACATACTACATTGTGAATACGATTATTCAAAGGCATTTCATGTTTTAAATATTGGACCAGCTCTCACTTTTGCCATTGACCCTGTAAGAACTAAACTGAACATTTTCCCATTTCATTATCCAAATGTCAATCTAAATGGAAAATATGTGTATACACGGACGTAACAGTATGAAGTCATACTTAAATCAATTCGGCACTCTAGGGTATTACAGACAGACGAGATTTATGGACTCAACTTTTTATAGCGTTAGGCAACGTTTCGATGGAGTTACTTGTACCGTTACCACGCAAGAACATTACTGTCTGACAATGGTACAAGAATCTAATCTAAAACGTAACGCTATAAAAAAAAGTTGTAATTCATAAAGATTGTTTGTCCTTAATACATAAACCAACTTCTCTATTGCCAATCAAACGGTTCGGCGCACTAAAGGCTAAACACAAATCATTGCTACAAACATATCAAAATTAGACATAAAACTGTATTTTAGAAATAAAAATCGTTGTAGACTATTGCTCTGTTCAGAGAAGCTCTTTATTTCCATTGTGACATTTATACATCGAATATATTGGTCCAGTGCAACTAAATGGCTATTCTAAAACTTCTCCTCACAAACTCTTTCCGCAGAACGAATACAACATTCACGCCACTATTGTACTATTAAGTATGTGGCCGAGAGGGGCCATCGCCATATCGCTTGGGCTATAGAACCGCGATGAGACGACGTTGGATATCGCGATGGATATAGATACCACGATAAGACGACATGACATGGCGATAACACAACACGACATGGCGATATTATCGCCATGTCGTGTTGTGCTATCGTCATGTCGTGTCATCTTATCCCTTAGCGCCATATATCGCGTGTGTTATAGAACACGATATTGCGACGGCCCCTCTCGGCAACCATAATTAAGACATGAATAATACGCGACTCGTTACAACGAGCGAGATTTTTTAATTGTGTCTGCAGGCGACTTTGCTGTGTAATGATAACATGATAAGAAGTGAGTTGGCTCCTTGTCGAGTGTCGGCCTGAAGCTTTTGTACCGTCTCACGTTAGACTTGAATATAAAAGAGCAGATAGTTGCAGATGATTGCAATGCTGATTTGATGCTTAAGATGCATCACCTGAATAAGTATTCTCTCTGTGAAAATGTGAAGCGTGCCTAACCATTAATTGAAGGCACAATAGTATTCATGGTAAAGTGGAACAGCTTGGAACGCAACGGAATGCTTAGATAAAGAGACGTTAGAGGATAAGAAGGATAAAAAAATGTGTGGGTTAGGTTTAGGATCTATAACTCGTTTTCTGTTGTGTTCTGAAATACATGTCAACATGTGTAAAATATTAGGGCTGCGCGGTATTACAGCGCGGGGAAACAGGTAGTAGCGCGATACGTTTGTGATGTACCAGTATACTGATATATAAAGGTTTTTTTAATTTATTTTGTATTTTCATTTTTGTTTAAATTGAAAGTCATACACTAACCGATACAATGTCGAAATAATTTTAGCTGGACTTAAAAATTTGACTACCTCGTT
>JAULCD010218273.1:0-10541 GCA_032361085.1 Calliostoma canaliculatum
AATATATCTATAAATAAATTAAAGATATCTTTCAATGATTTAGAAATAGTTTTCATTCATTTAAATATATTTATAATAGTGACCTTTAGAGATATCTGTACATGAATTAGATATATCTGTAAGTCAGTTAGAGATATATTTAATTCATTTGAAGCTATATGTAATTCATTTACAGACATCTTTAAATCCGTGTTTAAATGTGAGAACGGCTTGCTATACTTACGTGCTATTTACGAGTCAAAATGTTGTGGACAATAGGCTGTTTTTTTAACATGCAAATGTGTTGATCCAAAAACACAACAAAGTATTACATCTTGTTTATGCAAAGCAATTACATTTGTTGGTACTGGATCAATAAGAAGGTATGTCTGATGATGTACAATCTTTTTAGTTATTTGCATATAAATTAAATATTACTATTGTTTTAATTGATCTAGTGACTCACTACTACAACTGGTTAACTAAAAGATACATTGTGAAAGACATTTTAGGAACAAGCAAACGTGCACTTAGAAAAATTTTAAAACACGTATTGTTTCCTGGTTTATTAGCGTCAAAAACATAAAATGTTTGATAGTTGTGCAATTAAAATGACATATTAGCCACTGAGAACTTAATTGTGATTAGAACCAATCAATACTTGTTACCTCTATTAGAGAAATGATGAGTTGTCTCCCATTAAGTTCTCTATGGATGTTAGGGAAAATACAAGTGTACAGTTGGTCATGTGAGGCATCACAAGCTTCAACACGTGACCATTCACTCCGATCTTTTCTCCATACGTTGGTGTAAACTTCCTTCACGTATTGCTGTACATACAAGAAACATAAACATGTTAAGTAAACAGAACAATGACAAATAAAATAGTGTGCAACATTATTTGTAAGGTTTTGTATTCTGTGTAAAAGGTCAATACATACGTTGTTTATGCATGGTATATATATATATAAGTATGACAATTTGGTTTAGTGATATGTTAATTTTAGTTTGCAATTACATTTGTCACTAATGCGTGAACAAAACGTTTGTGGAAGAAAGCGTATTTATTGAGTGCAGTGCTACGTTCAAGCACAGCAACCCTACAATAATCTGTGTTGACGCGTCACACCACACTGAACAGCTTTTCATTCATAAACCGTATATTCTCATATGTCATCCGACTTTTAAAATGCTAATTAGTTAAGTTCAGTAACATTGTTTGTCAACGAGTGTTTTTCTCATTCATCCTAAATGCACGATACTTTGAGTAATTAGTACACTTTTGACACTGTAAATTGATACAATATAATACACCTAGTAAATATCTTAACACCTACTTTTTTCACAAAATAAAATTGGATCTTCAACCTCATACAAATTGTGCTTAGAAAAGATCATTAAACTGTTCATGTGGCCTCATATGGGTGTTCAATTAGACAATTGACATCACAAGACTGAATGTGAGCACTAAATGAGAGTTTAAATGTAGCAAAATAATGTTCACTAAAATCACCTTAAGATACGGTGAAATAAGTATGACTGACGGGGTCGTTACACAGGACAAACATTTAATTAATGCCAAAGACACTAGTAAGGTCCACACTGACTGGCTAACTTAGTAATTGGTGTAACTGCCTCGCACTTGAATAACATTTTGTTTACGCCATCCCATGCGGGTCATCAGACCTCTGATTCTCAGTTTGGGGATCTGCTGCCACCCATCAAGTAATAAATGTGTCAATTCTTAAAACTTCTGAACTGAATTATCCCTTGCTCTGATCCTACGTCTCAATATGTCCAACAAATGCTCAGAAGGATTAATGTCTGAACTTCTGGCAGGCTAGGGTAATATGGTGAACAACAGCTGGAGCACGATGGGGTCTGGTATTATCACCCATGACGACTGGACGTGTGGCAAGAGCATGGTTAACGAAATGAGGCATAACACCTCTGTACCTCTTTCCAGTCAGTGTTCCGGGAACTGTGATGAGGTTTACAGTAATAAAAACAACACCTCAACACCATTATGGATCCATCCCCAAACGGAACATCAGCTTGAATGTTCCTCTGATCATATCCTGGCCTTTCAGCCTTTAAACTCTGTATGGTGCAACCAAAATCTGCTTTCATGGGAACAGCTTTCTCAGACTCAAGTAAGCACGTGCTTGGCACCAGGCTAAACGGGCATAGCGATGCTGATTTCTGAGGAATGGACATCTGATTGGTCTTCTTGCTCTCTATCCTGCAGAATGTAGGCGTTGTCTGATGGTGCTGATTGAAACTTTGTTGTGTAGATGCCAGGTCGCATTTGTGTACAGGTAGACCTTGGGTTTTGTCATGCTTGGAATACGATAGCAAGATTTTCCCTGTCATTGGTGTTTCTGGGATGTCCAGATTTTGTTTCATTCTTCACCTCATCGGGATGCGTGCGTGTTATCCTGATGACGACGATGTGATTATTCTTTAGTTGTGCTTCAATACTTTTGACATGACATACCATTCTGGTGCATATCAATAATTGCTGTCTTACGTTCAGAGGCACTCAAAGCTTAGATATTTTGCTGGGTGGTCAAAATAAAGCTTAATTAATGCATACAACCAAAATAAGCTGTGTTTGTCAACACAACACACGCCACAAGAGGCTATGTTTATACTGCATGTTTAGCAAGCCAACCCCGGAACAAACATCCTGAACGCAAATTTACAAGTGTTGTACAAAACAGTGTATGTTTGTGATACGATGTTCAAAGATGGTGTGGTATATAAAATATATATACAAAGAAACACAATGTCAACAACCAGATATGTAAGCTGTCATGTGAACATGTTGACATATACATACAAAGGCAATCTTGAAGTTAAAAGTATGGTACGTATGTCCTGTTCTTTATACCAGTCATAATGTGATGCAGGTGCAGCAAGTGTCCGATCTACGGCATATGTTTTGGAGATTTTTCATTGTGTTGCGTTAAGTTTACAAACCATTGTTTCCTCTGTTCGAATTTTTAAAATGGGACCTCGAAAACTCCACAAGGAAATACGATGACAAGTTATTGGCATGAGAAATGCCGGTATGACGATAAGATAGTTGCATGACAGCTGAGTTCTTCAACAATTAGTTACAAAAGCATTATCAGACTATTGACTTCTAGGACCGCCCGGTGGACCTTGCTGTATTTCAGCAAGTGAGGATGCGGCTCTTATGAGGATTGTACGGTGCTTTCGTTTGCACCAAGCACTCTTCTGAAAAGGTAGTGGTTACATTACCATTGCATATGCGACATAACTGTACATAATCAACTGAAAGATGCTTGATATTGTACCAGAAGACTTGTCAGAAGACCTCTGTTGTCACGTGGACATAATGCAGCTCGATGGACATGGTGTCGTAAACGAATGGCTGGAATATTGCATCATGGCGGATAATTAATTAGTCTGTTGTTCATGTCAGATGATAGAACAAGTGTTTGGTGACGTAATAACATGGTATATGCTGTGTGGAACCTTCTAAAACAAGTTCCATTTTGCGGTGGCTCTGTTGTGATCTGGGGTTGTTTGTCAAAGGACTGCAAACTGCCACTGGTAACAGTAAGTGGCAACCGTAATGGCCAATGATACCAAACAGAGAGATCCTTGACAGGGTTGTAGTGTATCATTTTGACAATCATGCTCTAAATACAAGACCAGTATTCATGGATGATAATGCACGACCACACCATATGGCTGCTGTTGTGGTTTTTCTGCGTCAAGAGGCTGTCACTACCATACCTTGGCCAGCCAAAAGCTACGACATCAATTTTATAGAGCATATATTGGCCTATCATGGACGTAAAATCCGTCAAAGGGAGCCACTAGTGCAGAATGCTGATAAATTGGAACAGACACTACACAAGAAATGTAACATTCTCACACACGAACAGATCAGACAACTTAATAGGTAAATGAGGAGAAGAGTTGAACAGGTGATTCAAGCTGAAGGAGGTTACACCCGAAACTGACAGTTATCACTGTTTTGTAAACTCGATGAACTTTCAGAGGATGGCATGAATGGAAATTGACTTATGAATTCAAATAGACCTGTTGTTGCCTTAATCTGTCGCACGAGAATTATTTCATTTATTAGATTTTTTGGTAACTTAACATAAACACAATCTGATCTTTACAGACAATTTCAATCCAACGTTTTCTTTCTGTTCACTATTCATTATACAAAGAACACTGAGACACCAATGGTTTCCACACGTATTATAGCACTCACATCAAATCAAACATCAGCATCATAACAAATAAAGTTGTTTCCCTGTGCATACTGAAGTTTATAAAAACGAAAATAATATATATAAATTTTTTTTAATTTTACGTTCAAATGTGTGGTGTAATATTCATGACAAGGTGTATATATTTGTAACTGTGACTTGCGACTTAATTACAAAATACTGATGTTATCAAGTGTTTTACCTTCTCCGTGAATGACTTTGATGTGAACTGGCTATCATTTGTAAATGTGATTTTCATCTTTTCACTGGTCGTATTCTTCAGTGTGACAAACACCACATGATCTAGAGTGACATTTATTTGTGGAAGATGGTTGTAGGATATAATCAGCCACGTGGAGAAGTGTCGCAGTAAGGAGCCTTGTCCAATAGTGTTGTCAAGATTTATCACCTACAATGTTAAGTTTGAATAACAAAGTTACGTTTAGAATATAAAAAAAATTGCTTATGGTTGTCAACTTCTTTATTGTCTGAGTGCGACGTTTCGGGGTAAATACTAACGCCGTTATCAAGCATATGGTACAAATTGTTAAGTATCTTTTTTTTATTTACATGTATAGAAGCCATTTGAAATAAAGATGACAAGACGTTGATTGATTGACTTGATAAGTAACAATAGAAGGTTAAAACAACAAACTCAACAAGCTGTGGGCTAGCAGTAACAACATTAAACGAGTGAATGGGCGAAGCCTACTGCACTTAACAGGATTAACAGAAGCCAGAGATAATTAATTAATTGTGTTGATTTAAGCAATTAGAATGCACAAGGCCTGATAGTTAATTATCTCTAACCTCTTTGTCTTAATTGGTTAACTTAATGAGATTTTTTAAGCATTTAAGTATGTCACACTCAGACAATACAAAATTGACAACCCTCAGCAACTTTGTTATATTCCTACACAACTTCTAAAAATACGGTAAATATTTACATTCACAAATTATAGCCTGTTTTATTACACGTCCCTTGGAGATACTACTGTCTGATAAATCCAAGTTGTTAATAATTAGTGATTTATAACACCTCGTGCTGTCATTCCATCGGATCTACTTTCACTCGATCACGTGGTACTGTGCTTTTTTAAAAGTCGGTGATCAAATTGTGTCTGTTCTATTCTGATTTTAATTAAAGAGACAAACCTAAACCTTTCATGGATACACGTAAATAAATGACGCTCAAATATCGCTCTATATATAAGGTGTTGATTGAGGCTGCCATAATATCTTCTTATTTGAGTGTGGTATGAATGGAAGAGAAGAGTTACGCAACTTTTTGATGGCATTGACATTGCGTGAAGGTTTAATGGCCAATGTGCGTTGTTAAACATTTCATTTTCCATAAAATGTGCCATCACAGTGCACTTTGTGATAAGATAAGTATTTACCTAAATTCATTATACATTTAGGAAGGTATTGTTTCATACATATATTGTTTAATTTTTTGATAGAAGTGCATAACATCCCTAAATTACTTGAACCGTAAACTTGTGACGAGAATAAATTAGCAAGCGGCAAAAGGATATTTCAAACTTTATTTAATTTGTAAGTCTGATCTGGAATTAAATAGAAAAGCAGTACTTCTAATTATTATGTTTGTCCCATATGATTTTAACAATTGAAAAGTTAATGATGTAAATATTTAAAATAAAAAAACCCACTTCGCTTTATGATTGGATCTATTATATCTATACGCTATTTCTAAGTTAAGTTGAAGAAAAGTTCAAGTGTGAATATCACATGTTTTATAACAATGGTTTGACACGGAAGCTCGTTTAGTATTCTATATTTACAAGAGATGATACGAAGAATTTTTTTATTTTGGCAATTGCCACTGTTTACACCTAAATGATTATGTAACTGTTAAATTGCATGAATCGCATACTTATGGCACATTTAAGTTTAAATTTAAATTAAATACCATATTGTACAAAAAGTTATGTTAGCGATTGCTACTGTCTGAAGTTGAAAGATAGTGTAAATGTATTTTTTTTTAAAATGATTTCCATGATTACATTTTTTAAAACTTGGTATGCGAAAAATGTATTGGAATGGTTGCATTGTAGACGAGTCAATTTGACCACAAAAAAAGTATATAAATACTAAAACAATTTTCAAACTAGAATTTTTTTTTCACTGTAATGCAATATTTTGTGTGTTTTTTTAATAAAAATATAAAAAAACAAGATTTATGGAACATACCACAAGACTTTTTAAAGAACAAGTAAACTAATAGAGAACATCATGTTATCCAAAAAGCCATTATTACGTTTTCTTTTTAAAAATAGAAATATTATTTATCTCACATGTGCAAACAAGTTCATGAGGCAGTCCAGTTCACAAAAGACCAGGAAATTCAAGTGTTTCCTAAAACCCTCCACATCGGAGTTTTCCATGATGTCCTTCATGTATTGACCCAGAGTCCAGGGCACTGAGTCATTCTTGATAATCATCTGCGTTTGTCTCACATCTGTCATGGACATTGATGTTTTGGCCAATTGTGCTGAGGAAAAATGTAGTAACAGTCACGGTTATGGTGTTCAACTGTTGTCCACGTGTTGGTATGACACACTTATTTACACGAATAGTTTGAACATTAAATTGCAAACACAAAACTATTATTATTAGTATTATTATTATTGTTATTGTTGTTGTGGTTGTTGTTGTTGGCCTGTTTTTTTAATGCTGTAAATGGGCCAGTTTTATAACAAGTTAACATTGTCATTTGACCACCATCGAATGTTAAGGGTTGTACATTGAATAGACCTCAGTTATGTTGAAGATATTACACTAGAACAAAGTGGACATAAACAAAACTAAACAAACTGTTTATATGGTTAAAACAAAGAAAAATAAAGCCTGGCCCTGAAGGGAACCCAAGATAAGAATAAGTCCGCAGTACATCTGCTTGTCGAGGTGACTAACAGAGGTGGTCTGTTTGCCGTTGGCTGTGTCCTGTAAAGTTGGAAGGAGGTAGTCTGGTGTTTTCAAGTGTATGTTTGATATCAACAGTGCTGCATCACCTAACACACTCCTTTGACCCTGACTTCAACTTGGCAGGTGATCAGGTTTGGCCCGAGCAAAACCAAACAGCCCTATTCACCATCAGCCTACCCTACATTGGTACAGCCAGCCATCAAATCAGCAAACGCAGTATTCCAAACAGGCAAAACCATCCAGAACGCTTTCTATCAAGTTTCCTGTGATTGTGGTGCAACTTACGTCGACGAAACATCAAAACCAGTACCAATACGAATAAAAGAACACAAACATTTAGTTCAGAAACAAGACTCAAAATCTGCCATCTCTGACCACATCAAAGACAATCCTAACCACAACATACATTCGGACAATGGCAAAGTACTCACCTGCAATCACGCAAAACTACAGATCAGAAAACTACAAGAAGCAATCAACATTATAAGAGTCCAACCAAGCATAAATAGATATCAAGGGTATTACATACCAAGTGCCTATTACGAACTCATCAGCAAACAAACTTATTTTATAGCATTGTTAATCTATTAATTTAATTAGCCTTGCCAATACACATCTTACAAATCAACCTTGTCTCTTGTGTAAACATCAATTCATGTCCTTCACCATGGTACTCGTATTATATTTTATGTATATAACCTGCATCTTCACAAATCTGTACATCACTTGCTTGAAAACGATGTTAGTATCTACGCCAAAACGTCGCACAAATTGTAATAAAGAAGTTTATATCCATAGAATATCTTCATTGTTTATCAAGCACACTTCTAGAAAATGCCCATCAAAGATGTTATGATTGAATAATCTGTTAAAATTAGCTATTCGAGGCCGCCATTTTGGATATCCGCCATCTTGGAATTTTGCTAATATTTATGGAGGGTACAGTAGAGTTCACATACGTACTAACGATTAACTTTTATTGCAAAAATCAAACCCAAATGGGCAAAGACTGTAATCTAAAGTAATATCCCCAAGGTTTTGCCCTGAATTTTGGAATGACTTTCTTTCATAGGGGGTGTACAGGGGGTTAAGGTGGTCAAATTTCAAGAAATATTTTTGTTCTGTAAATTTAACCAGATGGTCCATATTTTGGGCTAGAATTTTTACATTTTAATATTTTACATTTTTTACCAACGAATTATCACCAGCAGCAGTTTGCAGCCGAAGGAAACATGACCCCAAATCCTGACAGAAACCCCGCCACATGCTATGGTCTTCTGGAAGTTCCTTGGTGCAAAACGAGTGTTATATTGTCTCCAAACATGTATTTAACCAGTTTGTAGCAGCATTCCAGACCCGTCAGATCAATGAATATTTCTCCAGTTGGCCAAGTTCGACCAACTACGAGCACGACACCATATTAGACGATTTTGCATGTGCCTCTCTGTCAGTTGAGAACGGTTTACTGGTTTTGGGGCGTTTTAACCTGTCACTATGACGCAACGCATCATGTTCATTGTTGAGAGTCTCTGATGGGTAATTCACTGCAGTCTCAAATCTGTTGCAGAGCCAAATATATTTCGTCTGACTATCCTGAAAATACGTCTATCCTCTCTGTTAGAAACATGTGTGCTGTACTAGACCTGTGCCTGTCTTTGACTTATCTGGTTTGACTATTTTTGACAACTAAACGAGTGATAACACAGTGATGACGACCCATTTGTGTGACAATGGCTCTGCATGTCATGCCAGCATTTTTCATGCCTATCATTTGCCATCTTTTAGCGTTCGTTAACTTTTCTCCTCACTATGGCTGATTTTCAACCTTTACAATGGAAGGTGAATCTTACAAGGGCAAAATGCAACCATGTGTCTGAAACTTGAATTTCACTAGTTATATAACAGCATAACATCACAGTATTGCCATGACCTGGTCTGGGCGCAGATTCAAATGGCGGTCTGTAAACAGTTTGTGTCACTCCAAGTACAAAATATACCGGGCTGTTATTAACACACAAGGTGGATACACCCGGTATTGACTGTCACTCCATCGGCCTCTATCTGTGAGGATCACATGACCAGACCCTCGATATGACAATAACATGGTTGACACTCAATTTCTGGTGCCAAACGTGGTTGTTTTTGACAACATTTTTTTGCATTTTTTGCATTTAAATAAACAGTTCACTTTTTTTGTATTTTCGCCTTGATGGTGGATTGTATATAATAGTTTGATATAAAAGAGGCGCGTGGGTTCATATATAATACATCCATAATCTGGTTTGAGCAGATAAGAGTTTAAGCATATCGCCCCTATTTAGAAATAAAAACGACTTAAAATAGTTCTTATACCGTAAGACCCTTTACTTTAAAACTGTCAACCCGAGAGGGTGACATAGGCGTGAGAAGATTAGATCCAGGGGCGACAAATTCAGGTTGGATTGAAGGCACTGTTCCTCAAAGAGATCTTGGGCTAAGTTAATGTCACTGCTAAAGTATTGTATTGGCTTACGACTGTCGTGGTGCAGAGATCGTTTTTGGAACTAATTCCACTGCCATTGTTTTTCAATAATACACTATCATAGGTATTTTATAATGAAGATGCTCAGATTTTCACTCTATGGGTATTTAAGTTAAATATTTAAATACATGTGAACAAAACCAAATGTCATGCAAATAATTTTATAAATACTTTTTTTCAACCTTTACAGTAAAGACAAACATAAACATCAGGGTCCCATTTCACTAACGTGTCGTAACTACGACACATCGTAACGATTTAAGAAAACTTATACGACAACTATCTGTTGGAATATGACAGTTTCACAAATATGTCATAAGCAGTTCATAACTGTGACATGGCTTACGACACTTGTCGTAAGTCACGAGCTGAATCTTTTGTGTAAGAGGTAAGAATGTAACCATTCCCCCCGCCACCACCCCGACACACATTTCGAGTATACGAGTTTATAATAAGAAATTAATAACTTACATATGATTAAATGCATGTTTACCTTTATGTGAGAAGATAAATGATTCAAATTGGGTTTTTGATTATGTTTAAATGTTACTGTAATTTTAAATAACATTTATTATATTGAATGTTTATTGTCCTTTTATTCAAATTGTATGTAAATAATGAATCAAGTTTAATATATAACCCTAATATACCCCCTTCAAACAACCCAAGGGGCCACAATTAACTTTATTTCATTGGATAATTGTTTTGGATAGTAGACGTTTCTGTTTTGTTTTTTTATATTGTCAAGACAGTATCTTTCGAGACAACTAATCACAAGAAATAAATATTATATTATTATATTTTTTGTTAGTAATTGTAATTTGCAGATCTACTTT
>JAULCD010218383.1:0-10540 GCA_032361085.1 Calliostoma canaliculatum
GGTGCCATTCGGCACCGGTTCCAACGCAATTTTGCTCTACGACAGTCGTAAGCCTATGATTAGAAACAACTTCACAGGACATTGTTTTTTTTTCAAAATCGTTGATGATCAACTTAGCCTAATATCGCTTTGAGGAACAGGGCCCTGTCATACTTGATGATATCTTATTAGGACAATGGGTTTTAGCTACCAATACCAAAACTGTTGTTAACCGTGCATTCGCTCAAGGAACACTTACAGTAAGATTTACAGTTTAAAAAAATTGGCATTTGTAAATTTTATTTTTTAAAGTACATAGCTAACACTATCATAGGGCATAAGTCATGAGACATAAGTGACACTCAGTACCCCAGCGTCAATGCCAGACAGAGATGTTGTAAGATGTTTATATTATGGTCTTGTATTAAGGCAATCCAGTGATCACGATGACTAAGTGATCGATAGTTCTGGTATTGATGATGTGCGAAGTCTGTGGATTAATATTAACAATCAGCTTTGTGAAAAAGAGTGTTATGATATAATAATTACAAAATGTGTTTGCTACATAATTTGCGCCCGTCTGATTTATTGATGTTTAGCTGAAAATGCCAGTCATTCGTTGACGAAAGCCAAAATATTACCGGAAGTGCCGGATCTCATTTTTATCGGTTAATAGTTCGCGAAACATTTCAGTCGACGCCATGAGAAGCCGACTAACAGTGAAATTAGCGTAAAATAAATGTTTGGTTTTTGACGATGAAGATTTTTATCTTAAGTTTTATTTTGTTTGAAATGTTTTTAAGGTTTCTTTTCTTTAATAATTACTGAAAATGTGTAACATAATTTAGATATGCTTCACTGTTTATAACATTTGTGACTAATGTAACTTGTATTTTCAAATAAATGTCAGTGTTTCATATACCTATGCATGTTAACAATTTTATTTTTATGACAGTTGTTTAAGAGGACGACTTTGATAACAACATAAGGACAGTTGTATATAGATGGGTTACAGGAACATTAATAGTAAAAAAAGATTTTACAATAATACAAATACGTATTGCACAGGTACATACACTAGAAAAATGTATAGAAATTATTCAGCCTATGGAAATCCGCTGAATAATTTCTATAAGTTTTTTCCATTGATAGTTGATATTATCCGTACTTTAAACTCACTCACAGCTATATTAACCCGTGTCCAGTTTCACAAATATGCTGTAACATACGATCTCATAAACCATGTCACTGGGGCAGTGAGTACGGTTTATAAATGCCAAACTCGTGTTTCCTTAGAAAGTGCACAGTTTTCAACGATTTTGGTATTTGCAAACCAACTTATTTGCCCAATTTTTGTGAGCCATTTTAGATTCACGAGCCTGTCACCTTTAAACGGGTTTTGTGAAACTGGGGGCCTGGGCCCCGTTCCTCAAAGCCATTTTAGGATAAGTTGACTGTAAGTGCAAACATATAATATTGGTTTACGACAATCGTAGCGCAGAGATTGCTTTGGAACCGGTGCCATTCGGCACCGGTTCCAAATCGATATCTGTGCTACGATAGTCGTAAGCCTTTGATAAGAAACTCCACAGGACATTGTTCCAAAATTCCCTTACGTACAACTTAGCCTAAAATCGCTTTGGGGAACGGGGGCCTGGTCAACGACTCCACGTCATCTCATTATTATTCCCGCTGCTCCTGGGATTACACAGATTCATTATAGAAGCTGCTTTTGGCGCTAAAAGGTTAGCAAACACATAACTAATATTTTTACCAGACACCCAATTATACTTGCCAAACTTTAGGATGACGCCACCGGCAATGGTAATGATGATGACGATGATGACAATGATGACATTAATGATGATGATGACGACGACGATCCAGTTTGAAGCAAACATCCATCCTATTCCAGTCGAACAGTGATGTCAACGGTGACCACACCAACAATGACTTTGAGTCAAGAAAGAGGTCAAATATAAAAAAGCACAAAAGCTCTTAATTACGTCTACTTCCTGTTTATTATTCTGTGTGAGAAGCATATTATACGAGTGTTTCTATATTTCGAAAACGGACCCCCAAACCAATTGATACCCCTCCCACCCCTCCCCTCAAATACAAAAACAAAAACCTCCAACCCAACAACAACAGAAATTCAACCATCCAAAGCAATAAAACAACAAAAACTGCGACAAAGCAAAATAAAATAAACAACAACAACAACAACAACAACAAAGGAAACCAACCAAACAAAATCACGTTGCACTCTAGGGTGTTAACCTTTAAATGTGTATGTGTGATATATGAATACATGTGTTTTTTAAACTGAATGTGGTTTGTTTAGGTAAAACAAGTCATCATTAAATTTAAACATAAAGAGGGCCCAACCTGGGACCTGGCGACTGCTGCAGTTTCAGCGGTGTTCTGCACACAGTTAGTTATTTTGGTGTTTATAGTTAAATAGTGACCCAACCTCCACTTACCCTTGCATGGCTAAAGCAATATCTCACATCGATAAATCTATTTTGTATCTTTTACCCTCACCCTAATGTCCATTTGTTTCACCGCAGTGTTTAATCTCAAATACTGAGTGCTGAACCCCGTTCTTCAAAGCGAAGTTAATCGTAAGTAATAAAATATAACACTGACTCACGATGGCCGTAGCACAGAGATCGCTTTGGTACCGGTGCCATTCGGCACCGGTTCCAAATCGATCTCTGCGCTACGACTGTCGTAAGCGTATGATAAGAAACAACTCAACGTGACATTGTTTCAAACATAACTTACGATCACCATAACACTAAGATCGCTTTGAGGAAGGGGGTCTTAGTGTGAATTCATCTTTCCACAGCCCGTTCAAACACCCTCTGACGGGTCATACTCAAGTTCTTTAATTACATTTTGAGGCTGATGACCCGTTACATAACCCAGGGAATTATGACTAAGATCGAGATTTTGTATTAACGATACGCCACGGCGTGACACAGGGGCACCGAGTATTGAAGAAAGCATGTGAGCGAAGAGAATGTGGTGCCAATATGATGTCAGAACATAACGACCTGGCAAATGTTTATTGACCATCCACTGAAAGTGACGTGTAGTCTTAGTTTTCGTGTTCTAATGATAGAGGAATTCTGTAGCATTAGTGTAGGATACTAATTAACGCTTGTAGTGTTCTACATATAGGGGATAAAGAACGGTTACCGTGTTCTACTGATAGGGGAATTCTGTAGCACCAGTGTAGGATACAAAACAATGGTTATCGTGTTCTACACTAGTGTAGGATACTAAATAAAGGTTATCGTTTTCTACATATAAGGGGATTTTGTGGCACCAAGTGTAGGATAATAATAACGGTTATTGTGTTCTACGCATATGGGAATCATATGGCACTAGTGTAGGATTCTAAAAAACGGTTATCGTGTTTTACTATAAGGATGACTTAATAACGGTTATCGCGTTTTACGCAATGGGAATTCTGTAGCAGTAGTGAGGAATACTAAATAACGGTTATCGTGTTCTACGGATAATGAATTTCTTTAGCACTAGTGAAGAATAGTAAATAACGGTTGTCGTGTTCTGCTGGTTGAGGGGTTTGTGTGTAATAGTACAGGATACAACAAAACAGTTAATCTATTTTCAGAAACCGGAGAACGCTTTATAACCAAATATCGGTTACTGTATCGGTTCTATATAGAACAGATAATGCTGTAGAACCTGTTTTGTGCACCAAATATCGGTTACCGTATCGGTTGTATATGAAACAGAGACTGCTTTAGAACTAGTTCAGTGACCACATATCGGTTATCGTATTTTCCGGGGCCTAGAATGCGTGGGAAACAGTGGTGTAATCAAGGCCGGTCTCAGCATCGTTTAGCGTGCTACATTGCTCATTTTGTCTCCCCTCTCACAACAATCGAGTTAAACGGGCGACATGTTGCAAGTTAGCCAGTGATTTTACTCTGAAAGATATCAATCGTGGCCAGTGAAGTCTATCAAATCACATGATATAGCTGTTTTCCTTGTTAATTTAATCACTCCCTTGACACGCAAAGAATTAGCTCTAGATATCCCTGCCTGTGTATTGATCTCAAGTGGTGAACAAGTTTCCCGGCGTCCCCCACAATACACACGAGGCTGTGTTACAGCGGCAGTAACAAGCCCTTCACCTAACTTCTCCACCAGACCCGTCCAACAGTCGCCGCCCGTTTCAAACTTGAACGGAGTTGTGAGAATACAGAATTCTTCGTTCTGTTCTGCCGCTCGTAAAAGTAATAATGGCGCTCATATTCCAGCAAATATGCAATGTATACCCTTCTCGTCGTTAGTTTACGGACTGCCTGGTTTGTGGATATGATTATTATATTTTTTTGTTATGATTTATTTTCTTGACATTTGTATTGCTGTTACATTATTGATCAATGATATGCTGTTTACTAAGAGGTTTTGATTAGTGTAAGAAAGTATCGTTTTCACAGACACCTCGAAACATGAAGCTTAATAGATTGTAAAAATTATGGTTTGAAAAAAATCGAACGACAGAATGTGTCATTTGAGTCAAAATAATTGTCATAGTTAGGTATGAAATCCCGTTCAAAAACGTTCTGGTAAGATTAAGACGTCTCAACTTTCATTTTAGAGCTCTCGTGACGAGAGTGATAAGATGAAAGTTAAGACGTCTTAGTCTTACGAGCAGTTTGTAGAACGAGAGTGCGAAGATAAAAGTTAAAACGTCTTATCTTAAAGATAGCTTCATGGAACCAGAGTTTTAAAATGAAAGTTAAGACATCTTAGCAGTTTTATAAAATGACATCGCTAAGTTAAGACATTTTAGCCTGACAATGACTTTAGGGAACCCGTCAAGATTCGTCCTGCCGGTAAAATAGGACATGCTCTCCCATTTCTTAAACATCCAATGTCAGCTTAGCCAGTTTAGTGGCCCATGCATATAGACTGTAAGCCTACATTGCCCCAACATTCAGTCGAATCAATGTCGGTTGACCAATGTAATGTAAAACGTGTACGCTGAAGAATACTCGACACAAGTTCTCTTTGGAGACTGCATCAGATGGACATACAGACAACTGAGGTAGCATTACCTGACCCCGTTCCTCAAAGCGATCTTAGGCTAAGTTGATCGAAAGCAATTTTTGAAGCAATGTCATGTGGAATCATTTCTTAATATAAGCTTCCTCTGTCGTAGGGCAGAAATCGATTTGGAACCGGTGCCGAATGGCACCGGTTCCAAATCAATCTCTGCGCTACGAAAGACGTAAGCCAATGCTGTATTTTAGAAATTACGATCAACTTCGCTTTGGGGAACGAGGCGTTGGTCAGCGGGTACATTGTAGTCTTGTTTATGATTCTATTCTACCAAGTGCCAACTTACGCCGCGTTAACTTAAACGTTTTTACGTGTAATCTAAATCACTTACATTAGGTGTTTACACATGATTTCAACCCGAAGAACAGTGTGGATATAATACTATATTTAGAGAAAATAAATCAAAACCTTATTTCTTATGTTTTAGGGGTTCTTACATCACTATTACCAATTTAAAATTACTTGCTCTGTGAACCTTAGTACAACTTGTATCAGAATTAAGTCAGTTACATCTAAAAATAACACGTAATCTTTGCTTTTAGAACATATTTGTTGACTTCAGTCATGTCCAAAAAGCTTTATAATTTCCCTTCCGTCATGTGATAAGAAGCAATGGCGACCAGAACAGAACGGCTCGAGGGCATCTTCTTCTTCAAACTCGGGCCATGTTGGAGCTCTCCTCGGGCGGTGTTGCTGCTTCGCTGAAGCCCATGCTTATTAGATCCGGGACGAAATTACCCGAGGCTACGACTCAATCAATCGGCTGATCGGGCTTCTTCCATCACATGCGTTCTGACCTGGAAGAAGATGGATATTACGCTTTTAATTGCCTTTTTTCTCTCATAAAGCACATGACAACTATTGCGGGGAGGCACAATATGCCTATGAACATTGTGGCAAAATATAATTTTACCAAAATGATATTGAAAATTATCCTGTCATTGTTCTTAATGACGAATCTCAAAGATCTAATAACGGGATAACTTTGCTTTCTTGCCCACAGCTGTTCCATATTTCATCTAAAAATATCGTTCTTGCCCTGAATTATGAATCTTCCAAAATACATTGCAAATACTGTTTTTTTGCATTAGCATAGAAAATGTCTCATCTAAAAAAGTGACGTTGAATGATATCGTGTGATTTTTTTTTCAAAATTGTGAGCGGCATTTAGAAGTTGAGCTAATGACAAGTGTATATGTATACATATGGATTACCACTTCTTGGTTGCTGAGTATCAACTTCCCAACCAAGAAGGTCAACTCCATGTAACTATATGTTATTTTTGGGATTACACTAATTGTCAAAGTAAATATTCATCATATTAGTGGTTGAATCTCGTGTGGGATTCAAACTCACACTCCCAGAGTCAGGCCCCGAAGTGACCAGCAATGTGCATTCCAACAAGTTAATCATTCCCATGGGGACGTCGCTAAAACACGAAGTACTGACACTACTAGTTAAGGTGAAGCCACGCTCGGTACCCCTTTGATGGGTTAAATTGGCACAGCTCCCAAAGCTGATAGCAATAAATTTTATGCCGTTTGGAAAGTAACTATATTGACATCGGATGACACTGTCTGAAAAAGTGAATATTATTCACTTTTCGGGGTTAAATTCCATCCTAACTAGCGATATCTTCTACATGCGTACCCATGGCTTTCGCTTTCACAGGCGATTTTAAGCCAAGTTGATCGTAAGTGCTAAAAGATAGCATTGGCTTACGACTGTCGTAGCGCAAAGATCGCTTTGGGTCCGGTGCCATCCGGTGCCACAACTTCACGAGGACACTATTTTAAAAATCCCTACGATCAACTTAGCCTACAATCGCTTTGAGCAACGGGGTCCTGACAAGTTTTGAAAAACGTTTTAACAAATTCATCACATCTGTTAACAATTAGGAAGTGTTAATCTAAAAAAACCACTCTTACTCGTTAAGGATTTTAGTTCAGAGTGTGAAACAAATTAATAATCATTTTTAAACATACTTGGTGTGGACAAGTTTATCTTTTCAAGATATCCCCAGTGGTATGAACAACATGATGTACAATAAATCCAGTCGGGTGTGTAACAAGTTCATTGATAATAGAACGTGGTGCAGTTTAATTGTATGCTAAATACTAATATCTCTATCACGGAGCTCTAATACTGCCATCTTTTTTCCAAAACTGAAATCACATCTTGTTGTTGATAATTATTGATAATGTCATAACTGCCATAGAGGGTTTGAGGTGGACAAGGTGGAAGACACTAACACAAAAATGATATAACAGAATTTAAGACCAAGTGGGGTGCAGTAAGAGGAGATTGTGTTTAAAAACTAGATTGGAATAAATACGGGTCACCAACTTTTTTCTGTTCAACTTTTTGTATTTGCCCTTGTAGCCCTGGCCCCTGTAATACAAAACCGTCGTAAATTCACGACGTCGTAAACCATGGCGTTGTGTTAACTGGCTTAAGTTGGCAAATGCCTAAAATTGTTGTAAACTGACCACTTACCAAACAAAATACAGGTTTCCCTTTTTTAGAAAGTACATAGTTTGCAATAATTTTAATTATTTGTTAACCTTACTCATTGGCCGAGTGACCTGTTTTACGATGTCGTAAATTCACGTCATCTTTGTGAAACGGGGCTTCAATGGATTGATCTCGTAACACAATCTAGAATCACGTCTTCTGGCGGACTGTAATAATTACATTGAAAATAGGATACCGTGCAAGTTGATTTTGCGCTGAATACTGACAGCCTATCCTGGAATTAGAAGCTAAAAGAACAAGTTCAGCGGAATGTGATACTTGTGGTCTTAGGCTCTAGCCATAGACGACTGGAGAATTGCAACCAACTCCACCTTAGAAATACGATTACAATCCTTCATTGAAGCTGAAGAATCGATTATTATGAATTGTCAATTGTCGACAAGTTTCATCTTCTATTCGACAAAATTTATCCCTTAGGGTGCCATCTCCACATTTTTCAATTTAATTTTCTGAGTTTTAGATAAAACATACTGTTAAAAACCTATCCTGTGACAGTTTGTTTAAAAGAGCTCCTGTGGAGCTCTTTTGAACACACTGTCACATGATAGGTTTTCATAACATAAGGTAGCCATAATCTTAGATTCTACTAAATTACCTTGGTATTTTAGGGGTTAAATCGGAGTCAGTGTTGCAGCCTATCATATCTCGTACTTGAAGTTATTTAGACGTTTAAGTGACAAATCAACGTTAATGTTGACTTTTGTAATGAATAATACAAATTTGCTGTGGAATCTCTTTTAAACAAATTAAATTTTTACAAGATAGGTTTTCAACTGCATAACGTAGACACAGTCCACTAAAATCACTTTGGCATTCAAGGGGTTAGATCAAAGAGTCAATACTTGCAGTCTGTCACATCTTCTGCACTGAGCTTACTAGTATTTACACGTTTAAGTGACGGATTAGTGTCACATGTTTTCAAAAGCCCAAGGTAATCTTTATCACTTAAATTCAATACTGTAAGAGTTAAGTGACTGAGTAAATTGGGGTTTAACGTTGTTGTCAACACTTGAAGGGTTAAAGAAGGACACTAAATTCAACTTGTGTAATAAATAATACAAATATGTAACTTATATAAAACTAAGTTCGGTAGATTCGATTATAAAAATAAATTCAAAAGCTGTGAAGCAAAAACCCAAACCAGAATGTATAGCAACTAATAAAAACATTTTTGCTTCAAAGTTTAGAGACCCTAAAAGCCAAGATTAAAGAAATGAAAATAGGGGCATATAATACATGCTTTAAATAAAATAAGTTATTAAAATCAGGCTGGTGAATACTAAAGCTGAGAGCGATGACATTAGACCTCCCATGGATTTACAATAAAGGTTCCGGAAACAATTATGGTCTCTATAATAGGTATATGTAATTGTAACTTTAAGGAACCATTGGTGGCGGAGTTTAGTGCACACATGTCATCGTTTTGTTCCCCCAACGACATCAATTACAAGGACCAAAACAGCTCGAAAAGGATGTTGGAATACAAATATCAGCTACTGTTAGAAAAATAAATTTATTTTAATTTTTTTGCTGTTGCAAAAACATACCCCCGCAGCCTCTTAATGTGCTGGATTGACTACAAAAAAGTCATATGACTCTGTCTCCCATTAAAGCATTCTGAAGTCACAACTATATATACATTGACCTTTCTGATCGACAACTACTTTTAATCAAGTCTGTAATGGGTTATCGTTCGTCAAAGCGATCTTGGGCTAAGTTGGTCGGAAGTGCTAAAATATAATATTGGCGTACGACTGTCGAAGCGCAGAGATCGCTTTCGCTTTTAGAGAGAACTTTTAACACACCTTTGTTGAGTGTTCAGTTTTAATGTAAGTTAACCTTCCCAAATTCTTAAAGTATCAATTATTACATGCTAAAATATCAAAATTTCGAAACTATTGTTAATTGTGCAATTTCAAAAGGAAAACACCTACAACTTTTCTTTTTAAAAACAGTTTTTAATTGGCATTGATAAACTGGGTCCCGTTCCTTAAAGCTATCCTAAGCTAAGTTCTCGCAGTGCGGAGATCGCTTTAGAACGGGTTTGAAATGGATCTCTGCACTACGACAGTCGTAAGCCTATGATAAGAAACACCTTCATAGGACGTTGTTTAAAAAATCACAAACGATCAACTTAGTCTAATATTATTTTGAAGAACAAGGTCATTGTAACTGCCTTACATTCTACCCCGCTACAAGTAAGATATGTAAACACTACAAGCTGCTGTTGTCTGGGCCTTAGTTACATCTAATCACGTTATCTGCATTGTTATAGAACAACTGGTATCGAGACTTGTGTAAACAACATGACATGCCATATTTTAAGCTGTCTGGAGAAACCTGATAAAAGCTTTCTAACAATCGACCAGTCTCACGGTCCCTGTTACCGCAGTGTTGGCTTATCCTGGGCCCGGTTCCTTAAAGCGATCTTAGGCTAAGTCGATCGTAAGAACTAAAATATAACAATGGCTTACGACTGCCGTAGCGCAAAAATCGCTTTGAAACCGGTGCCATTCGGCACCGGTTCCAAATCGATTTTGGTGCTACTACAGTCGTAACCTTATTACACAAATCCCAACTCTACAGAACATTGTTTTAAAAATCACTTACTATCATCTTTGATCTAAGATTACTTTGCAGAACGGGGGCCAGGTCTCAATAATATGGTGTCAAGATTATGTGATCATTTGTTGAACTACCAAATCTGTAGCTGGCTTAACACACGTAAGTGACTATATCAGTACTGTTGGTCTTTAATTACTGTTGTGTTATAATATATTTGTGCAGATAGTTGTTAATGTTCCATCATATCTTCATTGTAGAGATGTGGAAATAATTTTGCACGTTTTGATTGCTTTATCGACCGAATATTAATTGTATTTTTAAATTGATCAGAGTCATACTCACTGTTATGGTTGATTTC
>JAULCD010218494.1:0-10540 GCA_032361085.1 Calliostoma canaliculatum
TTAACTCGGTTCATCGCTCTGAGGCTCAAGCATGTACGAATTTTGTTTTATGACCAAGAGACTTTTGAAAACTTTCTGACTTCAGCATCAGAGTGCTAACACAAAAGCTGTCTACCATCGTGTCCAAAGTCAAATCTAATTAAGCTGTAAATTTTTTTTATTTTGCAGCAATTTTGCAAAGAGATCATTACAGCATAACGTCATCGAATTTTGGTGAACCTGTTAATCATGGGGTGCGTTTTACAAATCATTAAGAATGTAAGAAAGCATAAACATTTTCTCCGAGCAAGTGGCTTAGATTTACAATTGTCAAAACGTGTTGTAAACTGTGCGCTTTCTAGAACATAATATTTCTGGAAAACAAATAATTAACGAGATTTAATGTTTGCTAACCTTACCCAATGGTCCAGCGGACGGTTTTACATAGGCTTTGTGAAATGTTACCGTATAAACATGAAGCTCTTATGTTTCATCGGTTTTTTACTTTGTTCCGGGAACTTAAGTTCTATGTTAGTACCACCTCTTGTGACTGTTATATTTCTCAAAGCAGCGTTTTACAGTAACTTTGGTCACCATTCTACATATTACCAGTATTCATAAACCTTTATTATGCTTTCAGAAGTTCAAATTGGTCAAAGTTATGTGTTATTATGCAAAACTAAACACAACCAATTCAACCATGGGAGTACCACTGGGAGAAATGTATAGAAATCATTTCGCGGTTTTCTATTGGTTTGATGAGATTTCCGCATAATAATTTCTATACATATTTTCTAGTGTAGTAAATGCTAAGTCAAAGACTTACCAGAGCAAGTGTGTGTTGCTTACATTACCGTGGTACTGGGCGATGCATCAAGAGCCTTACAAACGTAGTTGATTGTAATTATTTTCAAGGTATTACAGAAATGTCAAAGCCACTGAGACATGCTGTCTCCTTCAGCCTTGCAAGACAGACATACATCTGGAACTGCACTATCACATGATGAGAAAGGCTGATGTTCTGTGAAAAGAGAAACTATCGACTCTCTATTTTTCTCCTTAAAATCCATCAGAAGGTCAGCTGTAGCTTTAAATTGTGTAATTCAAATTAGTCTGTGAGGAAATAAATACCAAAGTCGTGAATCCTAAAATCTTGTTTGTTACTTACGGACTACGAGTCTATCTCAGGGTAATCTTCTCATGTGTTGTTTGAAAATATAATCATTGTCCGTGGATGTCAGGTGCGGGACAATATTTTCAAAGGCTGGGATAAGTTGCATTGACTATATTTAGGGTGATGTGTAAACTTTCTTCATATTTCTGTCACAAAGCTAGGATCTTGAAAAAGAGAAACAAGTCATCTATACTTTTCTGCATCTTTTGAGACAACGTAGACAACTTACTTTAAGAGTACATTGTTTAGTACTTGTGCAATGGTGCAATGATCATAAGGAAATATTAACTAAGATATTTCTCACTCATTAGAGGTCTTCCTCATTGTTTCCTGTCGTATGCAAGATATGATTTCAGTTTTCACATCTGTACAAATGTGTAGAAACTATTCAGCGGATCCTCATTGGTGTGATAAAATTTCCGCTGAATAAGTTCTGTACATTTTTGTCTAGTGGTAGAACTTAATCATGCAAGTGAAAATAATTACAACGATTTGACAAAGAATGGCTGCTGACAGCAATGTAGTAAATTAATGTGAACAAGTTTCTAGTTTTACAGAGCTTGTTGGTTAAATGTTTTCCTATTTGAAAAAGAGATACCTTAACGATGATTATAAACACTTGTAAACAATATATTATATACTATAAACAATCGATATTTCTCACATATGACATATATATTTTTACACAATGAATTATGTTCAATACAGATGTAACCAAATTGATTAATGTTTCATTGATGACAACTTTTTTATGGATTGAGGTGCGACGTTTCGGAACAGATTATTGACCTCACTCTATAAAAAGTTGTCATAAATAAAACTTAATCAATTTGGAACTTTAGAAGTTGATTGAAAACAGATAAGCAATAAAGGCGTGTTTTATACAAAGTCCAGTTGTATTTGTTCTGTCTGCAGATAATATGCTATCATACATTCCGTTGGCACAGTACTGAAGTTGCTTATTACTCACAATATTATATAAATCAGAAAAAAATTTAAATTCCTACCGATACTTTTTGTATGAACCATGATATTAATTTATTGTCTAAATGTTAACAAATTGCTGGCATGACAATCATCTGCAATTACAGAAAACTTAGCTTTTGTTTAAATGCATGTGGACAAAGTGTCTTTTGAACTTTCAAGACTTCAACCAGCAATAAGAACTCAATTGTATAGCTGAGGAAATGCCAGATACTTACCTTTTAGAATCAAAGGAAAAGCTTTTGGTTAGGGAACTGGACAATTCAGACCTATTTGCTATCAAGAACTCATTCAGGAGTTCTTTAGATAAAATATCATGGATAACGCTTGAACGAAACAACGTGGTCACACACTTAGGAATAGAAAAAATGTTTATAATACAGTATTTTCAGCGGATTTCCATTGGTTTGATGAGATTCCCTATGGAAATCCCATCAAACCAATGGAAATCTGCTGAATAAATTATGTACATTTTTTCCCAGTGACAAATGTTTGAATTACTTGATTTAAAGGGATGTAAAAGTTTACTTAAAATGCATCAAATTGTGATAAAATTCCACAACATTACAATTATTATTCTAAGGTTTTAGGTGTCAACTTTTTTGTAGGTATGTTCACGACGTTTCATTCGAAGGAGCAAGCTTATGACCCGAAAGTCGTGGACATACGTTCAAAGAAGTTTGCATCCGTAAATCCTGAGTTATGCTTTACCACTTCTAAATGTATTTTAAAAAGTAAAAATTAGCTTACATAAGTTAAAGTACACTTTTATAATGCTGATGCTGAAGGAAATATTAGTGGGTGTACTAAATTCCTTTGGACAAAATTTTAAATCCATCTACTTATTTCTGTATATTGAAATATACATTTACCATTTACCAATGCGCCCAACCTGTTACTTGGTGATGACAACACAATACTTTGTAATGTTTGTTATATTAGTCTCAGTAATGTGCATATTACAATATAAAAACAATCTTCATATGAAACATATGTCATATGTGACAATATGGTAATGTTTTTTTATGAATTCTATAAAAGACAAATTGTTTGTGGATGACAACAGTTTTGTGTTTATTAAAATGATGATGAAAATTACCAGCCACAAAAGTAGGTACTAACACCGTTATCAAGCACGTTACCTACACCGAAACTTCGCATTCAGACAATAGAGAAGTTGACAACCATAAGTAACTTGTTATATAGCAACACAAGTGTTTGAACACTTTCTTTAGCAGTCATGTCTTTGGCAGCATATAAAGTCATCAAAATACATTAATTTTTTTTATTGTTTCTTGCATTGGAGAAATAGTTTTGTTTTATAGGTTAGTTTTGGCAACTGTTATTCAATTTGTTTTTCAATTGTCCTTTCACTTCTATCAGAGAATCTCTTTAATCGGTTGCATGCGTAATACTTTATCACCACTGTTATCCATCAGGGAGATTTTATGTTGGCGATTACAGAGGTGATTTGGCTTCCTGTTGAAGATACACAATAGTAACCAGAGACCTGTGCGGTCAAGTATAAATCATTGCTGTGAATAGGTCCTGGTTTAAGAGATTGGTTGTCAGAGTATGGCACTATAACGATATCAATGGTGTCAATCTAATATTTCTTGCTATGAAATGTACATGATACTTGGTTATATGATTTAGCAGGCAATCACAGAAAACAAACACTCATATAAAAATTGTCTTTCATCTTAAACGGTTAACAGGCCCACGTTCTACAAAACTATCGTAAGGCTAAGGTGTCTTTCCTTCAGGACTCTCATCAAACCGATGGAAATTCGCTTTATAATTTCTTTAATTGTTTTCTAGTGCAAATCATATTGCATATCTCTCTTGCTTTCATGTCTTTTAGAATCTGCCCTACAGATAGCTAATACTTATCAGTATCTGATGTCGACTTCTAACATTTACACAAGGAATTACATAACTTCAATCTAAAATTTTAAAAAGTACTTATCTTACCATCTACTTCATGTCAGCTACAAAACATACGAAGCTTTTGGATGATTTAAACACGAAGAAAACATTCAACATTTCATCACAATATCTTCATAACCCATTTTTTCCGATTTAATCAAGAGATATATTGCTATGATTTATTAGTTTCGTGACAAATATTCATGTCGTACTGGATTGCTCATATATAATATACATCAACATGTAGTGTCTTTTATGGGTGCAGTTTTATTGATCAAATTTTGTTTATTTAAGAACGATTTCTTTTGTTTGTTTGGCAAAGCAATCTTATTTTCATGGAAAGAAAGACGTAAGGACTAAATCAATCTTCAGTATTATACACCCGTGTGTCAGGATGACCACACAAAAGAGATCGGGTTAGTTAAATCACTGGCTGAAAAATATTGATTTACAAATGTCAAAAGTGTTGTAAAAAGTCCATTTTCCACAACAAACGAATGTTTCGTTGGAAAGTACACAGTTTACAATTATTTTGTGAACTATAACCATAGGCTCACGGTGCTGATAGCAATTATATATTGTTATGACGTACTACTTTTTTCTGAAAATTGATCGTTGTCAAGTAGAATATTCTTTGTCCATGCAATTGATCTTGACGAACATGTAAATTGTTTTGTTTTCTGTTTTACCCTTTTGAAACCCAGTTAAGTGATGTGTAAATATTGCTTGTTGTGATCTCGAACTTCACTTTACTTGTAGACAGAGTACAATTAGTTCTTCCCTTTAACATGCATTATTATGCTTGCAGCAGACTGCTGATCATTATTGATATGAACTCCTTTCAGCTATTCATTCACGGATGTCTTGCCTCGTGATGCAACAAAACGTTTGTGACACTTGCAGATACATAGATTACAACTTCCTGGTTGCTGAATAGCCACTAGAAAAAGATGTATATAATTTATTCAGCGGATTTCCATTGGTTTGATGAGATTTCCTATTTAAATCTCATCAAACCAATGGAAATCTGCTGAAAAATTTATATACATTTTTCCCCAGTGAACGACGTTTCGATGTAAATCGTACACTTGCTTGATAATGGAGTCAGAATCTACATCGACATAACTCCGCAACCAAGAAGTTGTAATCCATACATGTACATCTAAAAGTGTCATCACCCTTAAGCTTGTGCCGTTTAAATGCCACTCAAAGAAGAAAACTATTTGTTATTTATATGACCACAGCTTTGTGGTGACGTGTGCAGTTGATCAAGTAGTTTTCTTGTGGGTAACTCAAACTGATTATGTCATGTCAAATTGTGTTTTTTATTGTCGTGTGTTGTTGAGTTTCACAAAAATAATGCACATATACATTTGTAAAACTTTATGTTATATTTAGGATCACACTATCTGCAAAAGTGACTATTCTATCACTTTGCGTGGTTGAGTCCCGTGCGGGATTTGAACCCACAACCTCAGAGTCAGGCACCAAATCGCCAGCACTAATATCAACTTAGCCAAGTTTTAAAGAACAGGGCCCTGATTTAGATCACATCCTCACTCGAGTTCTTAAAATAACTGTTATACTTGTCGCGTTTCATAACAGAGCTCTTAAATTGACTTTTATTTTTTTTACTCTCCGCCTCAACCCTTTCATTACATATTACAACGCGTCACCAACTCTTTAAATGCTAAGACGTCTTAACACGAGCGCTAAGATGAACGTTAAGACGATTTAGCCTAAAAAGAACTTTGTCATATTTTTATGATCTCTCAAATGTCGTTCTTTTTATAAGATCTAAAAAGATTGTTATGTTTGGGATTACACTGTCTAAAAATGTAAATATTCAATGATTTTGCGTTTTCCATGTAGGATTCTGACCCATACCCGAGTCAGACACAAAATCACAGATTTTTCAAGATCCACTTAAAATCTTACCCGTTCTATATTCTCATGAACATTTTAAATAAAAACAAGTTTTTCTTAAGAAAGTGAACACTTTACAACGGTCTGTAGCACTTGTAAACAATACCCAGTGACGCGGTTTACAATGTCTTAAATGTACGATGCCTTTGTAAAACAGCATCGCCGAAGAATGAGCTGCAGAATAGTCTGCAAAATGGAGAATGAGCTATAGTCTTGAGAATAATGAATGATACAAATCTATTTTCCGTCAAGATTAAACTGGTCACAAAGACAATACAGACAAGAACGGGCCATGAATCACGAACAGTTACCAGAGGCCCGTTTTACAAAGACGTCATAACTTTACGACGTCCTAAACCATATCACGAGGTGAATAGATTTGGTCTACAAATGCACAAAATGGTTGTAAACTGTGCACTTTCCAAAGAAAAACAATATATTAATCGGCTCAGTGACATGGTTTACAACGTCGTAAATCTACGGTGACTTTGTAAAACGGCCCCAGGTGTTCAGAGCAAAAACATTTCCCACAGACATCTTCTTTTTGTTCAAAAACTTTTATAAAAACAAACGATTTCATACTTGTAATTAAATTTATTCGTTTTTGTTTGGTTGATTGGTTGGGTTTTTTGGAGGAGGTTGTACATGTGATTCAAAGTGTTACTTTTTAGCTTGGTTTACGACCCGAAAAATACAAAAGGGATAAATGAAAAAAGAAACGCTGACTTAAAAAAATAGCTTCTATTAAAAACATAATTTGTGTCTTGTATATTCAATACATTAGATAGTTTTATCTCTATTTTGTATATTTGTTACAAACGACACAAAATTTCAATAAAATACTCTGTTTTATTTATAAAAACAACAAACAAAACGTAAACCAATTAAAACAAGAGTTTGGCCTTAATTATGTGGAAGTTAAGTCAAATCTACTTCTATCTCCTTGACACAACGAGTGAACACACCTTAATACATTTAATACAAATGCAAATTAGGGCCCCGTTCCTCAAAGCGATGTTAGGCTAAGTTGATTGTAAAAGATTTTTGAAACAATGTCCCGTGAAGTTGTTTCTTATCATAGATTTATGACTGTCGTAGCACAGAGATCGATTTGGAACCGGTGCCGAATGGCACCGGTTCCAAAGCGATCTATGCGCTATGACAGTCGTAAGCCAATGTTATATTTTAGCACTTACGATCAACTTAGCTAAAATCACTTTGAGGAATGGGGCCCTGCACCGGTTCCAAAGTGATCTCAGAGCTACTACAGTCGTAAGCCAATGCTATTTTTTTTAGCACTTACGATCAACTTAGCCTAAGATCACATGGGGCCCAGGAGCTCTTTTAAACAAATTATCACAGGATAGGTTTTCAACAGCCTTATTAGACAGGAATTTGGATTATGAAATGGGACAAATGTTGAGTTTGACATTCTAAGGGTTAAAGGAGAGGAATCCTTATAAAAAAAGATTTCACTATTGGCAATTTACAAAAGTTGAATGCTAGTAACTTCTATTAACCCCTCCAGTGCCATTTCAGATTAATTAAAGATAAACCCTCAACTGGTGAAAAAGCTAGCCTGTCGTAATTTGTTTATCAATAACTGGTTAACAACTGATAAAGGACTTTGACAATTAAATTGCCTTAAGTTGCTCAGTCACAAGATTTCTTATTTTAAGCAACATAGTTTAAACATAAACATACTACCTTCATTTCAACTTTACATCTGTTTATAAAAATGAAAAAGTAAAAACAAAATTCTAATCTTCTTGAGCTTTGGGCATTAAATAAAAAAAACCACAGAAATTAAGTAAAAATTCTCGCAAACTTCCAACAGTTGAAAGGAGATAAAACATATGTAACTCTACAAGAGCTTAGGCAAAATTTAACGATAATTGTTTAATGTTCCGCTTGAGGCTTTGGAAATCTCCAGAGGAGCTCTTTTAAACAAACTACCATAGGATAGGTTTTCAACAGCACAATGCATCCAGTCTTCATTTCAGCTACGCACAATTCAGTACAATTATATTTTTAAAGATTTCAATACTTTAATCAATTCATATTTCATAGAATCTTTTATTTTTTAAAACGAAGATACATGTATTGTTTTTACTGAAAGGACTAGCTCAGACACAGTTTCAATGCTTTTCATGCTCAAGGGTGAACTAGCTACAACAGGAAATAAAGTTAGCATTGAAGACATTCCACAGTTCAACAGTCTGTACAATCTGAAGCAAATAAACATCATTTAACTGTACATCCACTGGGCAATGACTTACCAATATCAAAATTATTGTAGACTTCACTTCCCAAAGAAAAACTTGCAAAGCCCAAAATGATGTAAACTGTTCACTTTTCAAAGAATATTTTTTTAAACAAAATTGTTGTTTAGAAAACGCACATTTACAACATTTTTGGCGTTTTGGGGGAAAGTACACAATTTACAATAATTTTGGAATTTGTAATCCCAACACGGCTCAGTGGTAATTGAATTAACATACACAACCATCGCCTTTTTATAGTTTTCTTCATGTTCCCAGCCTCACAGGGCAAAAGGGGGCGTTTTACAAATGTCAAAGTTGTAAACTGTGCATTTTACAAAGAAAAACCAGTTTTTCTTTGGAAAGTGCCGAGTTTACAACAAATTTGGCATTTGTAAACCAAACCCGCTGCCAAGCTTCAATATTAACAATGGAATTCTGTGTGTGTATCACAATCTCTTGTAGTATCTATATGCACCATGTACGACGCCATTTATACATTCTCAATAACTCAAATTGCCTCGTCTCATGAACAAGTTTTAACCCTTAAAGTGCCGAACCCAACACTTGTCAATTTGAATGTCCAAACTCCACTTTAAATAGGCTGTTAAAAACCTTTCCTGTAATAATTTGGTAACGGTTATGAGTTATACTCACCCCAGTTCGGCACTGTCAGAGTTAAGTTTTTAGTAGATTCCATATTGAACCAATAGGCTTAGTTTATAAATGCCAAAATAATTTTACACTGAAAACAAAGAAAACTAATTTACAAATGCAAAAAATGTGCTAAACTGCACTTTTGAAAGAAAAACTTGATTTCTTTATAAACTGCAAAGTTTACGATTTTTAAAATTCGTAAACCAAACCCATTGGTCCAGCTTTATTTTACTTAAAAAAAAGTCACATAAAAATTTACATATTTGTTTATTTACACATTTTGAGCAATAAACTATCAAAAGCTACACAAAACAACCTAAATTGAAAGACTAGAAATATCTAAACCTTGCCTATGAAAATACATAAGATTAATTAATTTGAGTGAGTTGTTTAAACATAATTTTCAACAGTATTTCCATTATCTCATTGCGGCAAGTTTATTGCAGGAGGAAAGCCTGCATCACCAATGGGTTGATGAGATGTAGTGAAGTTTCCCAGTCTTTTTCTTCAAAATCTCGGTACATATTATTTCACTGTGTTCTTTAAAAGATATTTCAGTGTTAAGAATGTCTTTCAATGGAGTCCTTTCTCGGAGTTCAGCAGAGTTTTCTTCATCACGTGTCCAATGCCTACTACATCCACTACTCTGTATACAATGGGTAATACTGCTCTCGGAACCTGGTACTTCGACACACAAGTCGCAACAGCTTGTGCTTTCACAGTTCTCGTCTTATGGACAGACAAGTTGTTTGTGCTCTCACAGCTCCACCCTCATGGACAGACAAATTGTTTGTGCTCTCACAGCTCCACCCTCATGGACAGACAAGTCGTTTGTGCTCTCACAGCTCCACCCTCATGGACAGACAAGCCACACATCCTTGCAGAGCCCTTGTCTTGAGAACAGACAAGCCCTGTAAGCCCTTGTCACTGGAAAATATGTATAGAAATTATTCAGTGGTTTTCCATTGGATTGATGAGATTTCCATTGGAAATCTCATCAAACCAATGGAAATCCGCTGAATAATTTCTATAATTTTTTCTAGTGTGTCTTATGGACAGACAAACCACACATCCTTGTACAGTCCTTGTCGTATGGACAGACAGATACTTGTCTGTGCACACCTTCAGTCTTACACATTTTTTGTGCTTGCACAGATGGAACTTAACACACTTGTATTTCTAATGTCTTATTCAACAGACAAGTCACAATAACATGTACATTTCATAATCAATGGAAAGACAAGCCACTAGACCTTGTATGGACAGAACAAGCTGAAAATCTATGTACACATCATATCTTACAAACAAGCCACGGCAACATATACATCTTATCTAATGGACACATAAGCCATTAGTTCTCGCCCAACTCATATCTCAGGGACTTTCAAGCCACAATCAGTGGCCATCTATATACAATTTACTTTTAACAGTGAGCATCAAGGCTTTGCTCTAAGCTTTGGCATGAATACAAACAAATGTACAATAACAATGGACAGCATCAACGATGAACAACAACTCAACAAGGTCTGGAACATCACGTGGCCGACCGTCGCTGCTCACAAACAAGCTAAAGTACTCCCGTGTATCACTTTAACCCACTCCAGTCTTATTTCCGTCTGTTAACCCTCAG
>JAULCD010218605.1:0-16408 GCA_032361085.1 Calliostoma canaliculatum
AAAAAACCCCAAAAAACAAAAAAAAACAACAACAAACCACACCAAAAAACAAAACAAAAAAAAACAACTAAAAATTACACTGCAATCAAACAACCAAACAAACAGTCACTGTTTGTTTAATAAACAAATAATTTTATTGTACAATATTTCATATGTTGAAAATTGATCATTTTATACAGTATACATTTTACGCATTTCAAAATAATGCCTTAGACAAAAAAAACCCTGATTAATGGTGCAGATTTTTGGCGTTATAAAAAAAAGAAAAGATCTGGCAATTGTCCATATGTAAATTTATAACGACAGTGAGGTCACTGGTGTAGAAATGAGTGACTTAGGGTTTGTTTGTAACAATGGCAGTCATTGTGAAACCTTTAACAAAAACGGTGTGTTACATTAATCAGTATAACAACGTTAAAGAATTAACAAAAATAACCCACAATAACTTTTAAAGTTAGGAAACTAGTTCCCTGTCAATTTTAACAACAAACTGCTGTGCATTAATATTGTGTCTTAAAGATAAAGATATATTAACAACAGGCGTTGTCCTGACCTTTTACATGTTGCTATCTATTCTTTAGCATTGATTATGGTGTTACACCTACAATTTGTAGCTACGTTACCTCCACTGGAATTTGTTTTATAACTATTCAACGGATTTCCATTGGTTTAATGAGATTTCCAATGGAAATCTCATCAAACCACTTGAAATCCGCTGAATAAGTTCTCCATGTAAACACTTTTTCTAGTGCTTACTGAGTGAACAACATTGAACGCCAATCCAAAAGTGCATTTCTAACAGTAAAAATAAATGTGTCTCGAAAATGTTTTCTCATGACATAAAAGCTTCCTATTTGATAAAGGTTTGAAGTTTCATTGAGAGACTTACATATTGAGAGCGAAACAGAGCTAAATTTGATGGATGTTCACATTTTTTTACATTAACGCAATCTATACGACAGGCTCCAAACGCATATGTTTGGTACAGAGCACGGATATATTTACTTTACCAAAAAACTTTACAAATGTTAATAAAGAAAAAAAACCCACTGGATTAAAACAAACCTCACACACTACCCACAATAAACAAAACAAACAAAACCGAACAATAACAAAATATCTCAACACAAATAGCTACCAAAATGCAAAACCAAAATAATATAAAATACCCAAAGTACAGCAAACAAACCCTTCCCTTTCCAATACATAACAAAACAAATATAAAGAAACTTTAATTACAAAAATACATAAACAAAACAAGTGAACAACAACACTAAAAATAAAATATTGTGCACGGTTTACAACAATTTTGGGATTTGTAAACCAATTTAAACTGGTGAAATGAGGTTGCTCCAGCAAAAATTGTGTGTAATTGGGCAAGGTGTGTGTGTTACTGTGTGTTTATATTGTCCATTACTAATTTTTTAATTTTTTTTTTTAAATGGTAAAGACATGACCAATGGGTACACTAAAAATGTATAGAAATTATTCAACGGATTTTCATTGGTTTGATGAAAGTTCCTATAGAAATCTCATCAAACCAATGAAATACCGGTGAATAATTTCTATACGTTTTTCCAGTGGTACAGTTTTGAAATTCCAAAGTTGCAAACTGTACTGTTCCAAGTTGTTCTGTTCTTAGTCTACAGTTAGCAACAATTTTAGCAATTCTTTTAGGGACATTTAGAAGTGGTGGTACATAGTTCAAGTTTTCTTGGATGTCAACTTCTAGTTTGTTTGTAAGTTCACAACGTTTCGAGGCATATCCCTGCTCTTTCACCTGATGAAGGAGCAAGCATATGCCCCAAAACGTCGTGAACTTACGAACAAATCAGAAGTTGACATCCAAGAAATCTTGAACAACTATTTTAGTATTATCAACTGAACTCACCTGCCCAATGTGAATAGAGTTGGACGTAAGTTAGTAGGATTGTTGGGCCTCGTTTTGCAAAGCCATCATAAATTCACGACCTCGTAAATCATAGACCATTAGATCTCGTTTAGAAAAATCCCCAAAATCGTTGTAAACTGTACACTTTCCAAAGACACAACATTTTTTTTATTTTTTATAATGATCAGTTTTCAACGAAGTTTGACATTTGTAAACCTTACCCATTGGCGAGTGACAAAAATTACAACGCCCTAAAGTAACGATGATTTTGTAGAAACGCAGCATCGTACATTAATCACTTGTACTCTGTAGCCACCTAGTTACAGCCACGCTGTTCCAGTAGAAGAGTCATTGAGTGTATTAGATTGCTCTCCACCTCAGCATTTTCTCACGTTTAGCTGATGCCATTCTCTTTTTAAAAATTACAAATTGACTATAGGGCCTCGAGGCAAGCCAAAAGTATCAATAAAAGGCTGAAGATGGTTGGTAAAAATGTAGATTATAGCTTTTACTATGATACATTTCATGTGCGGATGATTGGGCCAGTTGCTTATAACTAATACCTTGATAAATTTCCTGCCTTGATGGCTGAGGCAATGGATTTGGTTCACAAATGCTAAACTGTTTGTAAAATGTGCACTTTCCAAATGAAAACTACATTTTCTTTGGAAATTGCGCAGTTTACAACAATTAAAACATTTTTAAACCTCTGAACCGAAATCCTGCTAATGATATATCCCATGATAGTCTTCCTTTAATACATGCAAAGTTTACATACATTTGTGACATTTGTAATCAAAACATACTGGACTCCGTTTTACAAAAACGTCATAACTTTACGATGTCGTAAACCTTGTCACTGTGTAATGGATTTGGCCTACGGATAAACAAATCGTTTAAATGAAACTTTGGCTGAGTTGAGCGTAAGTGCTGAAATATAACATTGGCTTACGACTGTTGTAACGAAGAGATTGCTTTGGAACCGGTGCCATTCGGCATCGGTTCCTAATCGATCTCTGCGCTACGACAATTGTAAGCCTATGATAAGAAAAAATCCACAGGACACTGTTTCAAAAAACCCTTTCGATCAACTTAGCCTATAAAATCGCTTTGAGAAACATGGTCCTGGTCTAGATGCACGACTTGAGATGTCGTAAAAAGGCTTTACGATGGTATTGCGAAACGACACCTTGCACTATCCCACGTTAACAAGAACCTCTGCTTTTATGGGAAGCGTAACCTTTGCTTTCAGCTTCTTGTGCGAAGTGAACAGAAACATGACTGGTGCTGCATGTCGCCTCCTTTGACACACCAGATACAGAAGGTCCTCTATAGCACAGCCTACAGGATCCATTGGAAAAGAATCAAAAGGGCACTTGGACAGTTTCTTTACTTTCTTGAAAGTTGCCACTTCGTAGAGTTTTATGTAATCTCCAATCACAAGGTAAGATGTATCAGAAACAAGACAACCGCTTGTGTCGGCAAGTGAGATTTCCTTTGTATTCTTTGATCCTTTCGTGTCATACTTTACAGACACTATGTAATGATGAGGATGAATGTTCGTCGTTGTTACTGCCCATAAAACTATTTTCTTTTTAGCATCACCTGCAAGATATTTCCACTCAAAACGTTTTGTGTTTGACATATCAATTGTGTAGAGTTTTCTCTCTCTTTTCCCATTAGTTTTTATTAGGTTAATTTCCATGTTCTTCCTTACTTTGATACCAAAAAACAAAACCCCTTCCTTGGCATCGAGATGTAGACCATATAATGGACCTGTTTTAATGTTCTCTTGTCTGCTACCATCAAAGCAAATAGAGTTGAGGTAACTAACTCTAGAGGACATTCTGCGAATAAAGTACATCTTACAGTTTGAAGAATCTGGTGACAGGCGAATGATGTTACCGTCGAGCTTGAGGCCCAGATTAATAAATCTGTTCTTACCAAAATCATACACGTGGACATACTTGTCAGAAGGTTTCGAAACTCTTTTTATTACATATATGTGTTGGTTTCTGCCACTTGGAACTTCAGGTAGGTTACACGTGCATGTTTCCGACGATGTTGGGTGGACGGTTGTTGACGATGTCGCTTCTGTTGTTGTATACATAGTTGTTGATGCAAATTTTGTTTTAGACATTACAGGCATTGGTCCTGCTGTTGTTGAAACTGTTGTTTTTGTAGTTACAGGCGATGTTTCTTTCATTGATGATGTTGTTGCCGACGATGAAGATGTTTTTGTCTCTGTAGACATAGTTGTAGTTGCTGAAGATGTTGTTCCTGTTGGTGACGACAAGATCTCTTCTGAAGAAGTTATGTCTGCTGTTACAGACACAGTATTTGCAGTTGAAGTTGATGCAGACAATATTGATATATATTTTATTTTTGTTGTTGATTCTGTGTTGGCCGGTCGTGTCGTCATCCAGTTAGTTTTAGACTTTGAGGAAAACGTTTTGCCAGTTGACAACACAGCACGTTCTGTCCGAAAATACTGTGTTCCGGAAGTAGTGTTTTGTACATGCGCAATAATCCCATGTAAACATTTGTGGCTGTGCATGTGATGATAATCAAGTGAGTATAGTCTACGGAGCATGAGCGGCGCAGTTGAGTTCGTTTTATTGTGTGCAGCAAAAAGCATGACACAATCTCTTGCATTTAAGTCGCCATGTAAACCATAACCAAAGTTCTCACACCTCTTACTGTTGTAACATACCACAGCACAATGGAGAAGACTATGAGCAGTAAAAGAGGTGTTAGTTTTGATAAACACACCATTATTGTTGCACGTTCCACTGATGTCTTTTGCATGGAACATCTGAATTCCAAGCGATTTAGCTATGTACAGGATGCGGCAACATGTTGCAAACATATTCATGTTGGACATGGTTTAGAAACCTTGATCTCTAGAGATGTACTGTAGAAATAAATTGTAACTGGAAAATAAAATTAATAAAATTTTAACAAAAATGCAAGAAAATGTTATTTACCATTAAGTTTTCAAAACTGGAAGAGCGCCAAAACTCGATAAATACCATTGTATAAACCTTAAAATTCTATCTCTCAGCCCCAGCACAAAAATATCAACACTTAGAGAACAAATGGCAATATTGGTCAAAGTCTAATTGACATTGACTGTTAACAAGAAGCTCCTAAAAGGCACATTTGAATACAAGTTAGGCCCCGATAAATGTGCTCACTTTTAACAGATTTGTGTTAAAGGTGTGAGTGAAAGATAGATATGATGGTAACGTTCGTCAAATGATTTGTTACGAGTTTACTAAGTGTGTGTTTTGGAGGCTCTTATCACTATCAAGGCCCCATTCCTCCAAACGATATTAGGCTAAGTTGATTGTAAGAGATTTCGTAAACAATGTCCTGTGGTGCTGCTTTTTGTCATAAGCTTTCGACTGTCGTAGCGTAGAGATTGATTTGGAACCGGTGCCGAATAGCACCGCTTCCAAAGCAATCTCCGCGCTATGACAGTCGTAAGCCTGTGTTATATTTTAGCACTTACGATCAACTTAGCTTACGATCGCCTTGAGGAACGGGGCCCAGAAGTATAGCACAGTTTGTCCACTTTCTACACTTCAGTATTTATTCTGCATGAGTAATAAGGTTATGAACCGTTATCAGCCGTTTAGTCACGACATAAAAAACCCCAATAAGGTAAAGGTCGCCTTCATTTTAGACAACCCAACGCCACGGAAGGGCCCCGTTCCACAAAGCAATTGTAAGGCTTAGACGTCTTACTCTTTATCTTACCCTTTATCTCTCGTAACTGACTCGAGACTGACACTGAGTGAAGATTGTATCCGATGACCAGGGGCAATTTAGCGCCACTGAGCACCTCAGCAAGGTGGATATTAGGCGCTTTACAAATATTAATAATATAATATATAAGATAATATTAATATATAACAAATTATGATATGAATATCATGTATTAATTCTTTTAAGAACATTTAGAAGTGTTGATACATAGATCAGGATTTCTTGGATGTCAACTTCTGGTTTGTTCGTAAGTTCACAAGGTGAATGATACTGTGAGGAGGGTTAGGGTAAGAGTATGTATATGCATGTAGGAATATGGGGATGATAATAAGCTCACAATGAATGTGATTACAAGGGAAAGGATAAAAGACTAGGAACACAACATGAAAGATAGTTAAAACAGCGACAAGTATGATAGAGGCCAGTTAAGTACAAGGATAATGAATGCACGATATTACAAACCTAGTGAACATGTAAAGGTTAAAACAACACAATCAGGAGTGGTAGGGGCACCGAAGGCTGAACTGAAACTGAAGCCTCTTATTAATGAATACACATTTTATGTGTTTATATAGTAAACACGATTCTTTGCAACTTGAGTCTGTTCGGATGGTGCGGGAATCGGATTATCGGTAACCGGATTAATGCGGCCTCAATATCTCCCCTACTACAAAAAAACTAAAAATTATTTTAATTAAGTTTTTATGATTTCGATTAGTACCATAACTTTGTTATAACTGTCTTCCTGAAGTAATATATTACATGCATGTGAAGCATGTCCTTAATGTATTTTAAGCTACAAACTCTTTCTAGTTATTCTCATTTTTGAGGGTTTTTTTATGAATGAACAACTGTTGTGTTTAACTACTTTATCTTTTTTTTTATTTACAGAAATTAAATTATGTCAAGTAGACAAATACAGGTTACGAATACGAGAAAGAGAGCGTAGAAAAAAGTTTGCAAGAGATTATGGTTTAATAACGGCAGCCTCCTCTAGTTCCAAACAGTCCAAGTCCCAGACCCAGAAGAAGAAACTGTCTAAAGACGTACGGTAAGCGCAAGTGTCCAAAAAAACAGTTCACTAAATTGACTTTCTAAACATTCAAAATGATACAGTTCTGGTATATTGTACACACATACTGCCTGATTTGAGATAAAATATTATTTATTTAGCCAGAATTATACATAAGTTTATTTTGTCTCTTGGCCAGGAATTAATTCCCTTTCTACTCTCTTCCGATCGTGATCAGGAATGGCAATATGTATGATTAAGGATAAGTATAAACTATAATTTTACACAATTTTTTTTATTTATCTTATAAGGGCGTTAATACACAATTACTTTGTCTTCGAATAAAACCTGTGACAGTTTGACTATTTTTGTACTTTCAGTGAATTCCAAGAAAAAATGAAATCATTTTCCCAATTTCATATGGCAGCAGATCATGAACAGTATTTTGAAGACTTACAAAGCAAGTATTTTCATTAGAAATCATTAATGTTTGATGTCCATATATCAAAATGTTCAAGAACTTCCACCTTAAATTAATGTTAATCTTTTTTGTTTGTGTTTGTAAATGTGAAGGAAGCTGTGACAGTTGATTTTTTATCCCCCCCAGCATATAATGCGAGGGATATGTCCGTTCGTCCAAAATAATATTGTTTCCGGAGCATAACTGAAACCATTTAGTATTTTTCAATGAAACTTTGCAGATAGATCAATCAGGTGCTGAAGTGGGACCTTTTGCTATTTCGAAATTTTGTAACTTTTATTTTTCTTGGTTTCCATGGAAACAGTTTGGACTTTGTCTAAAAATTGGAGCAGAACTTGAAAACTGTTCAATATTTTTAAATGAAACTTTGCAGATAGATCAATCAGGTGTTAAAGAGTTGTCTTTGGTTCTTTACAATTTTTGTGATTTTTCTTTTTCTTAGTTGTCGTGGAAATGGCAAATTTTGTTCTGAAGCAAAACTAAAAAAACACTTAAGACATGTTTTATAAAATCATAAACATAAATCTTTAACAGGTCTCTATGTCATGGCAATAAAAAAAATTCAAAAAACAAATGTTGATGTTTATTTTGCTTTTGAATCTGTCTAGTTTAAATAAATTAAACTTGTCTACTTAATACATGTCTACCTGACTGTACATTAATATAAAGAAACATTTATTAAAAAAAATGTGTTGCTTACGTCAGTTTTTAGATGGAATGAGGTCCCACATGCGCATTTTGGCTACTAAATGATTCTTTATATTATTGTACAGTCAGGCCACGTAAATGCGAACGCCGTTAATCCAATTTCCGCACCGTCCAAACAGGCTAAAGCTGTAACCAATCTTGTTTACTATATAAACACATAAATTGTGTATTCCTTAATCCGAGGCTTCCGTCCTCGACCTCGAACGTCAATTATCTGCAACGAATTAGCTATATCATACTTCATTTCACGCCAGTAATCCGATTGTTGATTCGGCGTGGCGGCCAAATTGCCTAACAATAGCGGGATTCATTATCGGTAGCTAGCAGGCTGCACCTGCCCCTTCAACCCGCTAGATGCGGCATGGATGCAATGATAAACTGTTTTGAGTGTGTCGGTGATGACAAAAACTTATGGTCAATATGTCTGCCTTTTTCAAGGGACTTTCAAAGCAAACTGTGATTGGTTATTTCTTTTAAAAAATGTGACTTTATTTTGAGAAGTTCATTCAGGTTGTAATGTAAAATATAATCAGTTGTTACATGCGCAAATGTATTTGTTCTTTTGTCTCCGTCAGTCATTGGAAAGAGACGTAACTCTAATGCGGTGTGGTGTACTGGATTTATTTCAGCAAAGTGACCTTTTCACTATTCCAAAAATTTTTAACAAAAAAGACACTGTTCGCATTTGCGAAGTTTGACTATATGCATGTATAATTTATTCAAACTACTCAGATTCAGAAGTAAAATAGACATCAACATTTGTTAGAGGGTAAAAAAGTTATAACCATCAAATAGAAACCTGTTGAAGATTTGACCAACACTGACACTGACTTGAACAGGTTTCGGATAATATGTCTTAATATCTTTCAATGAAATTTTACAATTTTTAAGTGGCAATAAATATCTTTCAATGAAACTTTACAGATATATCAAACAGGTACACTCTTATGGTTCCTTTTTTTGCATTTAGAATTTTGTGATTTTTATTCTTTCTTTTTTTATTTCTTCTTCTTAGACAGGGATGTCATCGTCTGATTACTCTTGTTTATATTAGAAACAAAGTTATATACTATAACACAAGTTGTACAACAGTTCAATATTAAAGATTTCTGTATGATGACATGTTTTAGTTTTAAAACCCCTTGATCCTTATGTTTCCTTTGCAGAAGAAAAAGAATTGAAATCCCGAATAAAAGAATTATCTAGGTATCGAAAACATGGATTAACTGTAATTAGTGGTAAGTATTGGTTAGTAGAAGCTTCATCTTGTTGGTTACAAATTAATTACATGTCATAAATACAAAGATTATATTTTATTTAACTTTGTAAAATTTATACATAAATGCTTAGTACATACATGCACATCGAAAGAGGTATGGAAAATCAGAAGAGGAGTAAAATCTTCTTATTTACTTTTTATTCTTATTCCAATCTTCATGAGGTTGGAGCTATTGCCTTTGGAACGGCTCTAGCCAGCATCATGAGGGCTACTTTTGGAAATCTACATCTGTCTTTGCCAACCATCACTTATTGGATTTGGCTACAGAAAACATTTAAGGCATTCAGCAGTTTGGTTGTACAACAGATGACGTGTGCTAGATGCTGATTGATGGTGAACCATTGGCAGTTAGAGATCCACAATCATTTCCTTCGGCCAGATTCCAAGGTGTACCACTGATGTGAGTGTGCCAATAATGCCTGTACACACAAAGGGGCATGTGAGGTGGTCTAGTAATCATAACACCCGTATTTCTTTCAAGTGTCTGTCAACTTAACTGATGTAGACAACTCGTTCGACTTAATGCTTTTAGGGATGCTGCTTGAAGTTTATTTGAATTTCACGGACAAAGCAATGTGCATGAATCAAGCTTGATAAACATGAAATGGTTTGAGTACAGTTATAGTTATCCCCTGCCACGAAGTGGACGAGGAATATAGGTTTAACTTCATTTCGTCCGTCTGTCTTTCCGTCCATCTTTCTGTCAGTCCGAAATAATGGGGAACAGTTTTCTCAAGTTGCTTTTGGACAAGAATACCAAGATCAAGTTCAACTATTTAAATTGTGTTACAGTTTTTAACGGAGTTATGGCCCTTGTTACATTTTTTTTTTTACTTTGTGCATTTTTCTCTAATGGGGAACATTTTTGTCAGAAACTGAGCTCGCAGGTTTCACTGCATCATATAACCACATTGGTGATGCACGCTTTCCTTCTGCCGTCGTGATGTAACTGAAAAATTGTTAAAAACTGCGATAAACAATAATTCACTCACTCACTCACTCACTCACTCACTCACTCACTCACTCACTCACTCACTCACTCACTCACTCACTCACTCACTCTCAGAAACTGTTACAGATTGAAAAACCAAATTCGGCATGTGGCTTTAGGACATGAATACCCAGATGAAATTTGAATATTTAAATCATGTTACATTTTTTTACAAAGCTATGACCCTTGGAGTGTTTTTTGTTTGTTTTTCTTTTTACTTGATGCATTTTTCTCCAATTAAGAACAAATTTCTCAGCGGGGATATTTATGACCATGTCTTCTTGTTTATACTTAGCCTGCTTTATTCACTGAATTTCACCGGCATTTATTGTGTAGTGGTTAGTGTGTTGTTGGCTTGGAGAGGTGCATGTTTCGATCCCCAGCCACTTCAGATAAAAAGATGTTATTTATAGAAGTTGCACTTTTACGCTTGGGTATCGTCAGGACGGGTTGACGGGTGACATGCACATGAAAGTTCAGGGAGCTTGGCATCCACCTGAATAGTGGAGAACCGTTCCACAAAAGCTGTGAGGAAAGGGTGCATTGCTTGCATCTCTCTTGGTTTGTCCAGCAAAGACTTGCAGGCTACACATAACTACACTTGATGTAATTCTGGCTGCCATAAGATAACTGAAATACTGTTGAAAACAATGTTAAACCCCAACTCACTCACTCACTCACACTGAATTTCCCACCTCTGCAGCCTCTTAAGCCAGATGATCAAGTCAAGCTGTTGTCACAGTTAAAAGCCTGGCGTCCTACCCAGGGACCTTGGGGGGAATGCCTCGGTGGTAGAAGTTACCCTTACAGTTGTAAAAAAGATTGTACTTCCTTTTCTCTGTGTTCTCACACCTCCTTCGATGTGTAAGTAAGGACATCTCTATTAAATTTTGTGTTTCTCATCTCCCGCCCAATTTTAATTTCCTCTGTCGCCTGAGTATTACAAAAATGATTTTATTTCCATTTTTACTGCCAACAGCTTGAATTGCTACACTGCTACTGTAATCAAAACAAACAGTCGGAATTTTTAAAATGAAACTTGTATTTTTTAACAAAGAAAGGCACGTCTAGGTCGAATTATTATTTATATAGTGAGAAACGCATGCAAGCAATGTGAAACTGGTGAAATCTGTGCCGTCACCATAGCGACGCACGGTGGGCGCGTTGGAAAGACCTTTGTTTTGCCTATCTTGCCATTGCCGCAAATATCCCTCATGCTTCATAGGTCGTGATTTATTGCCCTCGGCGGCAAAGTCGCTGCTCACTAGGCACAAAGAAACCCGCGTGTTTGCAAATTCAATGCAATAACAACACTAAACTGTATATATTTTCAAATGACACTTTAAACAGAAAAGTTGCACAAAACATCTGTCTTTTCAATGCTAAAAAAAATTTCTTTCTATCAGTTACGGTCAGCACAAAACTTTAAAAATGTGTGTGATAATGCCTGGTCCCTGTGCATATATAGGAAACCTCTACAAGTGTGTGTCACCAAATACAAGGCATTCTTGCGACTTCACCTAGATCTGTCTATGCCCAAAATTTGGAACAAATCGGATCACGGGAACATACCTAAATCTTAGTGGTCAAGAATAATGATAATCTTGATAATTACAATAGGGCTTTGCGCCTTAAAGCGCAAAGCCCTAATTAGTTGCAGAAGTGAGATATTGTGGTGAATGCTCAATATGTTCTTTTTCTGTAGACCCACATGCCGTATGTCCAAATTGTGTAGACACAGGCTATACATTATTGATGCTAAATGTAGTGGTTGTTCGTATCTTAACAATTGGGCTTTTTCGTCTGTATGTTCAAGCAGTTAAAAAAACGTGTTTATCAACAAGCGAGAAAAACAGTTAAGCATATTTCTCAATCTGTAGATTGTGTTTCAGCCAACAAATGTCGGGCCAGTTCTTCACCACAGAAGCCAGAAAGAAGTAGATATTTTACGGACGCTTCAGTCTCCAGCAACACTCGTTAATCAAGTTTCATCACTCTCAGTCTTTGTCCTTTCCTAGATTCCTGGATTGATGGACACCACTCCCTACTGGCTATAGTGTATGTAACAATCCGATTCCGGAATATAAGCGGTGTCGGGTTTCAGTGTATACCGGAAGTAATACAGCAATGCAGTGAGCCAACGTGTTGTGTCGTGTTTTGGGGTCTGCAATAACGAAGACGGTCAAGATTCTACAATGGCGACGAGGGTAAAAGTGCATAAACATTGCGAACATTCATCATATTAACATACATGCAATATATCCGAGAATAGCGCAACACGTTCGCCAATTTTATCATCTCACGTGCTTTACCATAACATTGTCTGTCAAACAAAATGGCGGTGTCCATGCCGGTTATCGTTCACTTTCCCGTAAATTCAGACCCAGGAACAGTTGAAAATAGATGGAAAAAGTGGATATCCAAATTCAAAAACACTATGATTGCCTGGGACATCACGGACGGTGCTAGGAAACGGGCGTTCTTACTATCTTATGGGGGAGATGAACTTTGTGAAATTTTTGAAACATTACCAGATAAAGGTGACGAGAAAAACTTTGAAAAAGCAGAAAAGGCTTTAACATTGCATTTCACACCACAAAACCCAAACATTGAATTTGAAACCTACAAATTTCGACAGGCCACACAGGAACGAACTGAAACGATGGACATGTTTCACACTAGACTCAGACATTTGGCACAAACATGTGATTTTGCAGATGTTGACAGAGAAATCAAAACACAAATTATACAAAAGTGCAAATCATCCAGAATCAGGCGTAAGGCGTTGAGGGAACCAACATTTGATCTAACAAAATTATTAAATGAAGCAAGAATACTTGAGAGATCTGAAACTCAAGCAGAGGCTATGGAGAAATGTGACGAGACAATCAATGCAATCCAAAAAAACCGTTTAAAAGAATGTCTGATTACAAGGGGTCAAGTAAATACACACCATGCTATTTTTGTGGAGGCAGTTATCCACACAATGGCACATGTCCAGCAAAAGGGAAGTCTTGTTTGACCTGTGGAAAATTGAACCACTTTGCTTCAGCGTGTCGATCGGGTTCATATAGAGAAAAGGTCCACACAGTAAATATAACCCAGGACACCGATTCCTCTGAGACTGACGAAGAATACGTTTTTGTCATAAATCAAGAAACAAAAGCAAATCATTCAAACAAAAGACCAATAATAGACATTAAACTAGGAAACATGTCGACAAAGGCATTGATAGACACAGGTGCAAGCGTGAATTTAATTGGAAAACAGACATTTGAAGCAATGAGTCAAAAGCCACAAATAATGGAAACAAAAACATCAATATTTCCTTATGGGTGTAGGACGACATTAGACATTCTGGGTAAAATTGTGACACAAGTATCTTCGACTCATAACTCACAACAAGCTACCTTCTATGTCGTAAATGACTATGTTGAAACAATCATTGGGCATCTTACAGCTACTCAGTTGGAAATAATTCAATTTGCAAATGCAATTGACTCACACAACACCATTAAGATTGACAAAATATTTGCTGAGTTTGAAGATCTATTCAAAGGAATTGGAAAGTTGAAGAACACACAGATAAAACTACACATTGATGAAAATGTCAAACCTGTAGCCCAGCCACACAGACGAATACCATATCACATTAGACAAAAGGTGGAAGAGGAAATACAACGTTTAGAAGATCTCGACATCATTGAAAGAGTTTCCGGTCCAACTCCATGGGTATCACCAGTGGTAGTTGTCCCCAAACCAAAAGATCCTGAGCAGGTGAGGATCTGTATTGACATGAGGAAGGCAAATGAAGCAATCCAACGAGAAAGACACCTAACACCAACTGTTGATGATTTAATATCAGATCTTAATGGAGCCAAAATATTCACAAAGTTGGATCTTAACAAGGGCTACCATCAGCTAGAACTACACCCAGACTCAAGACATATAACAACATTTTCCACTCACGTAGGCCTTTTCAGATACAAAAGACTTAGTTTTGGAATATCATCTGCAGCTGAAACATTCCAACACACCATAAGCCAATGCCTACAAGGCTTACAGGGAGTTTTAAACATCAGTGACGACATCCTTGTCTATGCAGAACAGACTGAATCACACAACGAAAGGCTAAAATTAACGTTGCAAAGACTCAGAGAGCATCAGTTGACCTTAAATAGATCCAAGTGTGAAGTAGGAAAATCATCACTGGAGTTCTTTGGATATGTGTTCTCAGACAAAGGAATGTCAGCAGATCCGAAAAAAGTTAAAGCAATACAAGAAGCAACAGCACCCCAATCTGTCGGAGAGGTAAGAAGTTTATTAGGAATGGCAACATACTGTGGCAGGTTCATTCCTGACTTGGCTACAGTGACACAACCTATGCGAGAACTGACAAAGAAGGATACAGAGTGGACATGGGGATCAAAAGAACAGAAATCATTGGATGATGTGAAATCCCGCCTAACCAGTGACAGAGTAATGGCATACTTTGACCAGAGAAAAGACACAGAACTGATCGTAGATGCAAGTCCTGTAGGCCTTGGTGCCATCTTGACACAAGTGGGTGGTGAAGATTGCAAGAAAGTGATCGCATATGCCAGTCGCTCACTGTCTCAAACAGAAACTAGATACTCTCAAACCGAACGAGAGGCTTTGGCAATAGTATGGGGAATTCAACACTTTCATCTGTACCTCTATGGACACAAATTTAAAGTGATCACCGATCATAAGCCTTTGGAAGCCATATTTAACAATCCGCTGTCGAAACCTCCTTTGAGAATTGAAAGATGGATGATCAAAATTCAACCGACATATGACCTGCAAGTAATATACAGACAAGGGTGTGATAATCCAGCTGATTACATGTCACGTCACCCTTTCAGAGACATGCAAAATCACCAACAGAGAGATACGGAAGAACAGGTGAACTTTGTCAGCATGAATGCTGTTCCCAAGACAATGTCACTTGATGAAATTAAACATCAAACAACTCTAGATAAAAGTCTCATGGCAGCAATAACAGCAGTTCGGGAAAGCAAGTGGCATGACAAAATCAAAGACCCGATTGTAAAATCACTAAGCAAGGTTAAGGATGAATTAACAGTCAATGAAGAAGGTAATCTGCTTCTAAGAGGACACAAAGTAGTCATCCCAAGCAGCTTACAAGACAAGACAATTCAGCTGGCCCATGTTGGACACCAAGGAGTGGTCAAGACGAAGGCACTTATCAGAGAAAAAGTGTGGTTTCCGGGAATAGACAAAGAAGTAGAAAATGCTATACAAAATTGCCTGCCATGTCAGGCATCAACTAACAGTCATAAACGAGAACCACTTCAAATGACGGAACTCCCTGAGAAGCCGTGGCAAAATGTGAGCATAGACTTTAATGGACCACTTCCATCTGGCGAGTATCTCATGGTGCTAATGGATGATTACTCCAGATACCCAGAGATAGAAATAATAATGTCAACAAGCACCCAAGCTGTCATTCCAAAACTTGATAAGATTTTCGCATCTCATGGGGTACCGGAAATCTTAAAATCTGATAATGGGCCACCCTTCAATGGAGCTCTCTTCAAACAATACTCTGAGGAAATAGGTTTCAAACATAAGAAAATTACGCCTCTCTGGCCAGAATCTAATGGTGAAGTGGAGCGTTTCATGAGAACAATAAACAAATTTGTGCACACAACAGTTTGTGAACAAAAGTCCTGGAAGAAAGAAATATGGGCATTTCTGAGAAATTATAGGGCAACACCTCACTCGTCAACTAAAATCCCACCGGCTACAGCATTGTATGGTCGCAACATCAGGATTTGTCTACCAGAACCCGAACACTCTCAAATTGATCACACTGACATCAAAACAATACTTAAAGAATCTGACCAACAGTCCAAGCTAACAATGAAGAACTATGCAGATAAACGACGAAACACAAGACCATCTGACATCAAAGTGGGAGACACAGTACTAGTCAAGAACAATATAAAGCGGAAGTTTGAACCGCCTTACAACAGTACATTGCACAAGGTAGTGGAAGTGAAGGGGTCTATGGTTCGTGCATCTGCCAATAACAAATACACAACTCGGAACAGTTCACAAATGAAAAAGGTGGTTGACAATGACGAAATTGACAATGACGAAATTGAAACCCCAACTCCTACCACAGATCAAGAGGAACAAGTACAAGACACCGTAGACGACACACAGAACGAACAGACGGAGGTTAGACGATACCCTGGGAGAGAAAGACGACCACCACCCTATCTACA
>JAULCD010218606.1:0-10539 GCA_032361085.1 Calliostoma canaliculatum
ACCCACCCCCCACCCTACACACCCCACACACGCACACCCCACAAGAGCAATCAGTTTAAAGATAAAAATATATGTATATATAAAAGTGCGAACACCTGTACAACTAAATCTTTGTTTAAACGCAAATTATTTCATTTTATTGAGAAAAAGTCCAACAAAGTCTTATTTATAACTGACAAAAATAAACATGACAAGTGACATTTGTATTAAATATATCTTTAATTGTCAAAAGTTTGCGTGAAAGTAAAAGTTAAACTTAAAATGCATTGTTTAAAAGCATTTCGATTAAGGTAACAAAACCACCGCTTTAATTGAAGAATACAGTGCATTATGTCAATCCAAATGGCACTATTTTAACTGTTTGGCGTCAATGTTAATTTTGTTGATTGGCATTTGAAAAGATTGCGGTGGGAAGTATTTAAGATACATTTTCTTGCATTGAGAGAAAGCATTATGGTTTCTTACTTTGTTGTCAATCTTGCTTGACAACAGTGTAAGAAGTAATACCAAACGTCGACCCTCAACGCAATAAAGAAGTTGTTGTTTTTCCGTAATAATTTCAGAATTCTTTGAGGGACATTTAGAAGTGATAAGACATAATTGAGAATTTGAGGATGTCAACTTCTCTGCAGGTATGTTCACGACTTTTCGGGGAATATGCTTGCTCCTTCATCGGTTGATAAAGGAGCAAACATTTTCTCCGAAAAGTCGTACAATACGTACGTACAAAGAAACATTCTCTTTAATATATAAATGCGATCGTAAGGCTAAAACGTCTTAACTTTAATCTTAGCGTTCTCGTCACGAGAGCGCTAAGATGAAAGTTAAGACACCTTAGCTTTATGGGAGCTTTGTGGCCAAATTTCTTGCTCTTCCCCGTCTTCCTTTGTGTGTTCGGTTCAATAGAAGTGTCCAGTGATCATGAAGAAATTAAGATGAACCTTAGATTACGATAGCTTTGTGGAACGGATCATCGATGATCCTTGATATTTGGATCTACTCATCACTAGATTTAATTAAGGGTCAATAACGTACAGTGGTAGTTTGTATTATTTATGTATTAGGGGTATTTATATTGAACTGTTGTTTTTAAAGTTTTAGTTCCAAATTTGTAATTTAAAACATAACATGCACTGTACAACAAATTGCACTCCTAACTTACATTTGTGTGGCTTGCTTCAGTATGGCTTCATGGCATACACATATAGACCACCTCATTTTACTTAGCAATGCCAGGAAATATCTTAACATCATCCTCGCCCACATAAAACTGTCTATGAGTTTCGTAATTTTGTTTGTTTTTACAAAAGTTTATTAAATATAGTTTTTTCCAAATGATTAACAAACATATTTTCTGGCAGTTACATTTTTAAATCAACTCATTCACATTTTGGGTCCAACGTTCCTAATAATTAGCAACAGTTGTTGCATTCTATTTGCTTATAATGCATACACAAATATGTTGCACTTAGTCGATATTCAGAGTGGAAAACAGGGTTAGATTGCCATATACCATTCTGGCCCCCATTTCACAAACACGTCATTACTTTACGACGCCATAAACTATATCACTGGGTTAATGGATTTGGTCTACAAATACAAAAACATCATTGCAAACTGTGCACTTCCCCAAAAAAAACAAGTTTTCTTTGGAAAGTGCACAGTTTGCAACTATATTTTTCATTGACTGTAATTAGTCAAATATTGTTTTAAAAATTGTTTTTAAAATAGTTACAGTTTATTACGGTTTTAGAATCTGTGAACCAAACCAATGTTACAAATGCCAAAACCGTTGTGAACTGTGCACACGTCTATTTTGGGATAGGGCACAGATCACAGTGACACATTTTGACGTGTGTAAACCAAACCCATTGGATAAGATTATATTAAGTCATTGTGCCTTTAATCTTACAACCTTATAAGTCTTTGTGAAACACTCGCCTAAATAGTGCATATGGATGTCACTCTGTTAACAAGGGAATTAGATGGCTTGTTGATTGGCATTACTTCAGTGCAGAATGGATTAGAACCCACGGACTATACATTAAAATATTCCCGGGCAGACACTGTAATCTGGATATGTCGCCAAATGGGCTCTTCATACACTCAAACATGTCTCCAAATAGCTTCCATCTACAAATAAATAATTAATTTTTAAGTCTATCTATGTTCAGCTGTGGTAATGTTCAGACAAAAAATACTTAGCTGATATGTTCAGTTTGCAAATGTCAAAATTGTCGTAAATTGGGTACTTTCCAAAGAAAGAAAATTTCTTTGGAAAGTGCGCAGTTTACGACAATTTTGTATTTTTGTATTTGTAAACCTAAACCATTGGATCAGAAAAATGGTTTACAACGTCGTAAGTTGAGGAAACTGTATCCTGAGAACCGCTACACAAAGTCGTATTAAAATTTACGCCGTTGTAATCCATGTCATTCATTAAATATTTTTGTTGACGAATGCCGATTTAGTGTAAACTATGAACTTGTTTTGCACTTGTTTGCAACTTGTTTGGGCAGAATTTACAACGAGTTTTAATATGTGTTAACCAAACACATTGATCCAGTAGCATGGTTTTGACGTCACAAAGTGAAACCGGGCCCAAAATACCATTCGTAAAACTACGACCTTGGAAACAAACGTCACAGGGCCAATGGGTTTCCTTAATAAATGTCCAAATTGTTGTAAAGTTCCAAAAACTTAGTTTGCTGGTGAATGTACAAGGCTTTGGTGATACGCGAGTTGGGGTGCCGTTTTACAAAAACGCCGTAAATTTTTGACCTCATAAACTTTATTGCTGAGTCTATGGGTTCAGTTGACATATTCTAATACAAATGCCTAAAACTTTGTAACTGTGCAATTTTCAAAGAAAAACAATTTTTTCCATAAAAAAGTGCACAGTTTAAAACGACATTTTAGCATTGTAAAACTGAACTTATTGAATAATTTACATTGTTTACGTAAGTTGACAATTGATTTGTCAAACGCAGGGCCGGTTACTCAAAGTGACCTAATGGCTAAGTTAATCGTAAGTGCTACATTATAACTTTGCCTTACGACTGTCGTAGCGCAGAGAACGATTTGGAACCGGTGCCATTCGGCACCGGTTTCAAATCAAGTTCTGCACTACCGCAATCGTAAGCCTATAATAGGAAACAAACTTCACAGGATATTGTTTTTCAAATAATTTACGAACATCTTAACATTAAGACAGCTTTGAGCAAAGTGGGACTGGTTTTACGCCAAGAAACACTATACTTAGTAATACACTAATTATGCAACAGCATCAGTACAGGCCCGTGCTTTACAAAACCCTTATAAAAGTATGAGCTCGGAGCTACTGTGGCTTCACACACTAGTCTAATGGGTCCTGCTTACAAATACCCTAATTGATGTAAACCGTACGCGTCCTTCTTTAGAAAAATACACAGTTTACAACGTTTTTGACATTTGTGAGCCAAAACCATTGGTTCAGTGACATTGTTCATGAGATTGTAGCGTAACAATTCCTTTTTGATATGGCACCCTGGTGTTAAATAGACCCCCATTCCTCAAAGCGTTTTAGTGTTAAGATGATCGTTAGTGGTTTTTGACCAAATATCTTGTAGAGTTTTGTTTTTTTTATAATATGCTTACGATTGTCGTAGCGCAGAGATCGATTTGGAAGCGGTACTGAACGGCACCGGTTCCATAGCGATCTCCGCGTTACCAAAGTTGTAAGTCAATGTTTTATTTTAGCACTTACAATCAGCTTAGATTAATCGCTTTGATGAACGGGGCCCTGGAAACGCACCTCTAAAATTCATTGTATCTATTGCTCTTTGCAACATTTTTTTGTAAAACCAGAGTATCAAATAAACTTTCAGAACGTAAGTAATTAAAAGCAATATACAGTTTTGGAATTGCACTATTTGAACAAAATAAATACTCTATCTCTTTGGGTGGTTGAGTTCCGTGTAGGATACGAACCCACACACTCAGATTCAGGCACCAAATCACCAGAAATAAGCATCCCAAAGCCTTATCCATCCAGCCACGGGCATTTTGCTAAAAACGAATTCCTGGGACCGATATTTATGGTGACCTTGAAGTGGGTGAGGGTTTAAATCCAGCACGAGACTCAACCACACAAAGTGATAGAATATTCACTTTTTCAAACTGTGTAATTCCGAATTAACAAATTGTCATGTCTGTCACCTTTAAATGTTAAAACTATTCAAGTTACACTTCTTTGGTTTTAACCAAGAAAAGGCCATGTTTACGTAAGCATAAATGGTTTTAGCTTTTCGAAGCAGATTTGTAAAACTAAACACAACTGAAAGACCAATTAAATAAAAGCTGTCCCACCACCGTGAAGAAAAGTTGCAATAATCAAGTGTTTAAGGGGTTCAATGTTTTCTTTAACACAATCCTTATTTTGTATAAAATAAAAAACAACCAAACGCGTTTAACTTAGTTGTAAACAAGCTTATATGACTTGTAAACCTTCTATAACGTGTTCTTTGCAATTTACCTCTTAACCCTTAAAGTGCTTAGCTCAATTTTGTTCTATTTCATTGTCAAAATTCCACCCAAAATAAGCTGTTAAAAATCTATCCTGTGGTAATTTGTTTAAAAGAGCTCCTACAGGAGCTCTATTTTATACAAATTACCACAGTACAGGTTTCTAACAGCACAAGGTGGTCACAGTTTAAAAAACCCACTTAACCCTATTCAGTACTGTAAGGGTTAAGTGTTTAACAAATTACCACAGAATAGGTTTTGAACAGGCTATTTATGCTGGTCTTCGATGACTGAAATCAAAGTACGCCACTAGCACTCCGAGGGTTAATCTCATGGATTGTAAGGATGGGCCATCCAGTTGGCAAATGTTTATTTTTATGCTGTTTATATGGCCAATTCAATTCTTGAATGAAGTATTTTCTCTTACATTTAAAATTTTATATTCTAAATAGTACTGCCATTTAACGTGTTGTGACTTTTTAACATTAATTGTCCATTTAAAAAAAAAATCCAAAAATATATTTTTACTTTCTTTAAAAAAAAAAATGAAATTCTTTTTTAAAAGTACTTATTTTAAGTACTTGATATTTTAAAATAGTAAATACAGGTTTTGTTTGCAAAATTTGTTATTGAATGAAAATACTTCATTTTTCTTTTTCAAATGGATTAACGGATTATTAAGGGTACATCATCAGTGGTGATATAAACTGCTCGTAGAGTATAATGTACTGCCATGTGTGTGATACGAAAGTGATGGACTGCATAGTGCGGAATGAGGGACTGCATAGTGTCGATAGCACAACTGATCTACTTCCATACATCATGATCAGCCTTGGAACTCGCCTGCTGGATTTGAATTTGGTCTTCTACATCACTGGACACAGTATTAGTCAAGTAGAGAAGTGGGTACCCCACGCTTCTGTATCAGACATAATTAGCGACTATACAATATTATATGTAGGTAAGTATGTAGTCATAGCCACCGTTCCTAGCTGTTGATGTAAATACTTTCTACTAAGGTTTTGTACTTTGTATGAGAGTTCTGTCTGTAAACCATTTCTCTGCCATAAAGCATCCAGGGCCCCGTTTTACAAAGACGTCATAACTTTACGAAGCCCTAAATCATGTCACTGGGTTAATGGATTTGGTCTACAAATTTAAAAAATGGTTGTAAAGTGTGCACTTTCTAAAGAAAAACAAGTTTTTCTTTGGAAAGTGCACAGTTTACAACGATTTTTTGCATATGTAGACTACATCTATTAACCCAGTAATATGGTTTAGGACGTTCTAATGTTATGACCTTTGTAAAACGGGCTCCTGTAAATAATCTGAGAATTTGGGGGGTTTAAGTCGAGGAGGTGTCACATAAACTTTCTGCAATATATGTAAGGTACTGGTTTTAAAATGTCAAAGTTGGCATGACATGTAAATTTTTGAGAGGCATTTAGAAATTGTGTAGAAATATATCAAAGTTGCTTATGGTTATCAACTTATCAACGGTGTTAGTACCTACACCGAAACGTCGCATTAACACAATAAAGAAGTTGACAACCATAAGCAACTTCAGGTTTGTAGATTTTTACAGGAACAGTTTTATCCTTAAGCCTGCTCATAGAAAATGCTGTCTGTCAGAGAAATGGTATTTGTTCAAACAGGTGCTTGTAGTTCTCCTTAGAGCGTCGAACTGATTGTATAGGATTTGAAACTGACCTTCCTGTGCTGTTGATTACCTATCTTGTGGTAATTCGTTTAAAAGAGCTCCTATAAGGAGCTCTTTTAAACGAATCACCACAGGGTAGGCTTTCAAAAGCCTATTTTATTGAGACTTTAGACACTGAAATCGCCACTCTAAGGGTTAATGTAATATCTTAAAATAAAAACGATCCTGATTGGAAGTTTTTAATGGATGGTCTTGTAAAAACAAAAATTGCAAAACCAATGTCTTGTCAGTCAATTAGAAACCATTGTTCATGCACCATTCATAAGAAGAAAATGTTTAATTATTACTGACCTGAAATCTTTTGTATTTCATATCAATGAAGAAAATCTCATTTTGATAACTGTACAGTGATTCTTTATGGAACTGGTTACAAAAATTCCTTTTTGGATATGTCAATATTTAATTAGTCAAGTCTAATTACAAGGGCCTGTTTGATGCCCACGCCAATGATCTATGTGACGTGGATTTAACTGTTAAATGTAGATATTTACATGAGGGTACACATAGGAAAATGTTTGGCAATAAAATGTATGTTAGTTAAGTAACGGTTTAGATGAACATATGGCCAATGTTATCCATACTTACCCATTTTGCGTTTGATGAAAAATATCGAAAAACTCAATTAAGTAATTTAATTCTCAAATTGGACAAAATTCATAAATATTAAAATTGACTGTTTACACAAGCATTTATTAATTATTAAGTAGGGAAAACATTGGCTGTTCAAAGTGGATAGAAGTAATCAATGTTACTGATGTATGTTAAACTGTTTAGAAGTAAAAGTTTGAAAAGGGTAATTAATGTCAAGAGATGTTATATAGAGTAACAAGGATCCACAAAGAGGTGTTGTGGATGACTGATGTCTTGTGGATTAATTCCAGCCAATAAGCCCACTTCTTTATGGTTGTGACTTGCCCTGACTTGCTTCATATCTGGTTACATGTAGAGTTGTAGACCCAAGTCTGGCATCTGGCTTTCTCACCAGTTGTAAAAGTCAAGATTAAAGCTCTTGTGAGGCTAAGATAACTTGAGCTCTTTTGGGGTTAAAATATCTTAAATTTCATCTTAGTGCTCTTTTGTTCTGCATTACCCAACTAACTTAACCCTTACAGTGCTGAACTAGGGTGAGTATAACTCAAAACTGTCACCACCTTGTGCTGTTGAAAAGCTTTCCTGTAATAATTGTGTAAAATAGCTTCTTTAGAAGCAAATTACCACAGGATAGGTTTTCAACAGCCTATTTCAGTTGGAATTTGAAAACTAAAATAAGCAAATGTTCTGCCTAGCACTTTAAGGGTTAAATTGGACTTTGGGCATTGAAATTGACAAATGTTAAGCTTGGCACTCAAAAGGTTAAATGACATGTTCATATCTCCTGTTAGTATTCCTTCAATACAGAAGACTGTCCAAATCTCCTGGTTGTATATCTCAGTAGTTAGGATTGTGCATACCTCCATGTCTGTATCTCCTGGTAGTTTCCCTTTTATGTAGAATACTGTCCATATCTTCATGGCGAGTCCAAGTCTTATCTCATGCCTCTCAGCAATAACCTGCACAGAGGGCAAGTAGTTTGAAGCAGAACAGTTAACCCTCACAGTGCTAAAGTAGATTTTTAATTTGTGACCATCTTGTGCTGTGAACCTGTCTTGTGGTAGTTTGTGTGGAAGAGCTTCTGTAGAAGCTCTTTTAAACAAATTACCACAAGACAGGTTTTTAACAGATTATTTTCGCCCAATATTTGACAATGAAATAAAAAACAACAAATTGGGTTTGGCACTTTAAGGGTTAACATTGAGGGTCTCCTGATCAAAACTGGCTATCGTCTCTTGGTTTCAGGCTGTTGTGTTCTCTGCTCTGGCAAGTTCATGATTCTTGTTCTCAAAATGGTGACAATTGTTGGTTTAAATTAACCCCATGAGTGCTAAATTTTGTAGAACTTTAAACTGTAAGTACATTTTACTGTCAAATTCCTATTGTGTGATGACTTGTTTAACCATTACCGTGCGGCTCACGGAAATATCCGGGTCAGGCTACTAGCCTGACCCAGACATTTCCGTGAGCCGCACGGTAGGGGTTAAATGAGCTCCTTTTAGGAGCTCTTTTAAACAAGTTACTACGAGAGATTTTGAACAGCTTAGATTGGAGAATAAAACAAAGAAGTTGGCAAGTGATGAAACAAGCCCTCAAAGGGTTAAAGTTTAATTGAATACATTTTGGAATTATTACAAATTCAAATCTTTATCTTCCATATACATCTGTTTTCTCATCTTCATCGTTTTCAACACCTTTTACATTTCATCTTATATGGGGTTCACTTGGTATGGGAGTTGAATCCATATTTTAGACAAGTTTTTCATTTCCTCCTATTTGATCTCCTTAAGATTCCACACTTGTGGCAAGTTTCTATTCATCTGTACCATATTTCATTTTGTGGTCAACCCTGTCTCTAGATCCTATTAGTCTGCTGAACTCAATACCAGTGTGAGCATATGGTCTGTTGTGTGGTTCATTGTTTGTACAATGAGGAAGCCAGATATTAATGCCTTATTGACAATCTTCTTATCTTCTAAGTATTTGTCAAGGAACGGTACACAGTTGAAGAATAATTGTAACAAAGGTGAAACAAAGTTGGAAGTATTTTCTTTCTCATATGAATCAGGTTCTATTCTTGCATAAACATTTGCAACCAGTTTATCATTAAAAAATAGGTCAAGTTTTAGGTAATTATATTTAGGTTATTATAATTTTAGGTCATTATATTTGCAGTTGGAATTCAGTTTTCCTTAAGATGAAATTTGATAGTTTAAAAAAGAATAGACGATTAATTTAATGGGTAGAAATCATGTTCGGAGATCCAGGTGATATAGGCCTATTCTTCCACTGTATGTTTGTGTTAAAGTTCAGGCACAAGATAATTAACATTGAAACATAAGGCACCTCTTTTGAATGGAAGTACATGTAGATGCATCGCTTTACAAGTGTTCTCATTGTCATTCTTTGTCAGTATAAGCTAAATATATTTCTAAAATCTTTTTTTGTTTCTGAACAATTACTTTTGTCAAAAATGTTTTAAATTCCATAATGCTATTATTATTCTTAAAAGGTATTTAGAAGTTGGTGTATATTTATAAAATGAAATAATATGGATTGAAACTTTTTTAATTGTAAAATAAGACATTACTGGACAAGCCCAGAACACTGTGTTTTACAGTTAAATAAGTTGCAATGTATGATATTTCATGTTATAATGCTATGGCTTTAAAAATAGAATGTTAACTCTTTGAGTGCTGACTTAAAATTTGACCATCTTGTGCTGTTGAAAACCAATCCTGTGGTAATTTGTTGAAAAGAGCTCCTACAGGAGCTCTTTTCAACAAAATACTACAGGACAGGTTTTTAAGAGCTTTTTGGGGGCAGAAGTTTGACAATGAAACAGAAAAAATTGGGGTTGGCACTTTAAGGGTTAAATAAATAATTATTGCATTCTTTCTTTTAATTATATTTCAACATGGAAAAAAAAAGACATTTTAATTAAAGTTTTTCGAATTTAACTTTTAGCATCACTGGTAACAGCACAGTAAATTACAACACTCACAAAATCTGACAATTAAATTTCATTTTATTTTTACAACAATCCTTTTTTATTATTTGAATAATGTATTTAAAGTCTTTAACTGAGACTCTGTGATGAGCTAAATCCAAATAAACACAAAAAAATCTTTGCAACAATACTTTAAAAGTACACAGCCTTTTTAAATAATAATATTATCCTTGCAACTAAATATTAGTTCGGTTTCTCTCTGATGCAACAACACTTTGAACGTACTCAGTGTTTTTAAATAACAGTATTATCCTTGCAACTAAATATTAGCTCGGCCTCCCTCTGATAAAGAACCTGTAGAATGTCACTGATGCCAGTTGAGATTCTTTCATCCGACTTCAAACAAGCCTTGTTCTTCTCAAGTAGCTTTCAGTCATTGATTTCATTTCATTCTGTCTCAGGCAGGCACTAATAGAATACACAGGCCTTGTTACATCCAGCTGATGTCTCTCGTCAGTTTACACATGTTGGAGTTAGTTGTAAGGGGAATACATCAACTGCATTTAAGATTTTTTTCTGATAGCCTTAAGCAGCTGTGGCACTTTTAACTTACCTGGACCAAAGAACTGGGCCCTATTCCTTAAAGCGATTTTAGGTTAAGTTGATCATAAGTGCTAAAATATGCTAAAATATTTGCTTACAACTGTCCCTACGCAAAGATCGCTTTGGAACCGGTGCCATTTGGCACCGGTTCCAAATCTATCCCTGCACTATG
>JAULCD010218716.1:0-10539 GCA_032361085.1 Calliostoma canaliculatum
GTTTTCGGCTTTTGACAAACATGTTAAAAAGAGACAGTTTAAAATCCCAAATTATAACAATTGTGCTTTGTTAGACAGTTTGTATTGTTTTGTATATTTTTAAAAACACATTTTCAACCCTATGCAATAATTTTTTAGCAATTTAAGAAAAATCACATTTTTGTGTGTACAAATGCACTTTAACCCTTAAAGTTCTGAGCTCAACATGTGCTCATTTTACTGCCTATATTTGTACCGCAAGCAAGTGGGAATAGATGCATGTGTTGGTGCAGTTTATCTTTGCTCTGTCTTTAACCCTAAGACTGCCAGGCTCAACATTTGTCCGTTATATTTTCCAAATTGCGATCTAAATAGGCTGTTAAAAACATATCCTGTGATAATTTGTCCTATAGGAGCTCTTTTAAATAAACTATCACAGGATAGGTTTTCAACAGCACAAGGTAGTCATAGTTTTAAATCAGTTTGGTACTCAAAGGGTTAACATTTGGTGTTTATTTGTTTTTTTGTTTCAGGATTTAATGAAAAGTTTGTTTCAGGCTTCTCATGTGTTGCAAAGACACTTAAAGGATAGATTAAGCTTTAGTCACCTGAATGTTTAAGGCTAACAATATACAAAATATGAATAATTTTTTATGATAAGATCATTTTATGATATGTTTTACTGTATATTCAAACCTTGAGGACTAAGAACCACAGAATAGCTGTGTTTAGGTATTAAATTGTACTTTCAATATCCATGTCATATATGAAATATTTACTTTACTAACTTATGTTTTACTCAGTATTAGAAGTTAAAAAATAAGCACACTTGTACACAAATAACAATAATACCTGATCTGCTAACATTTATGAATATCTCACTCGAATCTGTTTGAATATCACAATGCAATAACACCAACTAATTTTTGTTTTTTCACTAACTTCCTTGTTCTTGTACTTGATATGTCATGAAATTTGTGACACTTTCTCAGAGTCAACCCCAATAGATGAAGAAGAGGAAGAAGATGAAGATGAAGATGAACAAGAGGAAGGCCAGGGGGAGGAGAAACCAACCAAGACCAGTAAGAAGAAGGTTCGAGCTGCAGCAAAAAGCAACAGTTTGTCTACACCACACGACAGACCAATGTCAGTGCTCAGCGGGGAGGAAATACTCTCGGGACCTGGTGAGGCTCAATAAGTCTGATGCTTTGTCAGAAAACTTTATTGATAGAGTCCAAAATTAACCCATAACCCTAACAGCCTGGCCCGGATATTTCTGAGAGCCGCATGTAAAACAGGCGGCGATTTTAAGTGAGGCACTAATTGGGATAGGCGAAATCTTTTAACATTCCTGGACACGCCACTCGAGGTAACTTCTCCAAAAACTATGCCGCACGGTAAGGGTTATTGTTAGTTTCTGAAAGTGAAGAGAGGGAGAAACTACCAAAACCACAGCTCTTTATTTGGGGGTTTCTAATCCTCTCTTCACTGTCTACCTACCATCCAGTTCTTTAGTTTCTGAGAGAAATTAAGACTTTTTTTCTGTTAGAAGCTACAGGGTTTCAGCCAGTGTTTTGAAATAACAAATACTGATTCAGGGAGACTGAGACAGAGTAAGGCGCAATCAGTTGCATACTGTAATGTTTTATTTCTTACCTGTGCTGTCCCACTTCTTTATAATGCCAAAAGGCTTTAGGCTGAGGTTTTGTGTTGGTTGCAGTTTAAAATTGGGAAATATGACGTTATTTTTATCACCTAATACCAACCAAACTTGATATCAAACTTCTTTTATAAAATTTGATTATTGTTACTCAAAAAGAATTACAGTTAATCCTTGTTGTGCTAAAGCATGTAACAATGTCATTTTTCAAGATCCAAATTGAAAAGAGAGTTGAAAACCTATTCTATGGTAATTTGTTTAAAAGAGCTCCTGCAGGAGCTCTTCAAAACTAATTATCATAGAATAGAATTTCAACAGTGCAGATCTGTTAAGGTTTCATCAAAATGATTTCACAGCTTCTAAGTATTATGTTAATCTTATATTTGTGAGATTATTTTATTTATTTATTTATTTTAAGATATGGAGGACACACAGACCAGTGGTTCAACAGAAGAAGAGGTTACATCATCATCAGTAAGTTAGTTTCTACTCAATAAAGAAAACATAATTTTAGAAGTTCTATGTCGAGTTAGGTAATTATGAACATTGTGACCATCCTGTGCTGTTAAAAACTAATTCTCTGGTAATTTGTTTCAAAGAGCCACTGGAATAATCAAAGGGTAGTTTTTCAACAGCATTTTTAAGTTGTATGTAGAAAGGTGAAATTTAAAAACTTTGCCACCAGCACTCTAAGTGTTAAATTTGTTCACATTTTGTCTGTCAATTAATAATAAATATTCATAATTAGTTTTGACATAACTCAAAGAGATAAATTGGGGTTAGGGGGACCTGACTACCTTGTGTTATTGAAAACCTATCCTGTGATGATTTGTTTGAAAGAGCTACTGTAGGAGCTCTTTAATCAAATTGTCACAGGATAGGTTTACAAGTCTATTTAGAATATGACAAACTTTATGGATATTCAGTACTCAAAACTTCTAAAATGCCTCTCAAGCAAGTCTATTTTAGTTGTGCTTTGAAAACTGAAAAGAACAAATCATGTACTTAGCATTCCAAGTGTTAATACATTAGTATAATAATAATTACTCACTACATCATTATTAACATTTTCAGCCTAGCATAGAGACTAAGAAGTTGGAAAGTAAGCCGAACCTACAGAAAGCCATCGACCCCAGGTCCCAGCAGGTTTCCAATGCTACTCCACAGGGAGCAGCAGTGGAGCAGCCCGGAGCAGCTGGAGCAGCTCAGATACAGTCTGAGGAGGCAGTCCGCAAGTAAGGATCCTTATTTATTACTTACAGATTTATCATACAACTTGCCATAATGATATTCTTACGGTAGAAAAATGAAGGAGCCAACCTACTTATGCGACCTGAATTAAAAACAAAAAAATGTGTCAGTTACCTGGCCTAGGCCACTTGGGCTACCTGAGCACACCCGTGGAGTGTGCTGCACGTGCAGCTCAAGGGTCACGTGATCACCCGGTGTTTCTTCACTCTGAATTTTACCGCTGGATTGAGGAGAGCTGCCGACTTTTGCGACTTGTGGATAGTCTCTGGTTTGTCAGGAAAGTTTCACCTCGTATATTCTTTGTTTTATAACATGTTTAATCACTCTACGTAATTAATTCATGTTTTAATAACGTGTTTAATCACTTTGCGTAATTAATTAGTGTTATTATGGTGGCACTTGATAAAACGTAAATATTTCGTTTTTTCCAAGATGGCGTCGCCAACAAATCCGGTTGGGTCTGTCGTGGCTGTAAGTTATGTTTTCCGGTCAGATCTCACATTCGTCTACTATTTCGTGAGTCTGAATGTGTTAATAATTCCTTTTTGCGGTTTTCAACCTTATTTCTTAGCTCAATAAATATGCTGTCATCGAGCTAGAAATCGGCAATAATTCACCTTTTGTTTCAGCTAAGGAATCTAGGCTACATACCCACCATCCCGGGCGAGGTCAACACCTCTTGTTGGCAGTCATGAGTATGTTGAGCTCTGAGGCTTCAGTGGCTCAATCTTTACACAAGATTGATAGTGACCTGACCCCTAGCCAGCCCACGCCTTTGGCGCCGGCTGGGGGCCAGGCCACAGGGAATGTTGATTTCGCTCAGCTAAACTCATCCCTAGCCTTTCAGGTAAGCTCGATCGCTAAGGAATTGATGGGTTCAGACTTGTACGTGGGTCAAGTTCTCAAGCGCCTAGCCCCAGGCCTACACCTTCTAACAGGCTTCCCCACTGGAAGATGATGGCTTAGACCACAACAGCTCTTAGTAGCGTCGGGACTGCGCCTCCCCTTATGGGAGCGCAGGCAGCTAGGCTTACGCCTACGCTGGTGCAGACCCACGTTGGCCCAGGTCAGTTGAATACTGCCAGCGCCAGCGATGGCATCATGAACCAGGCTTACGCCTTACCCCAGCCGTACGCCGGCCAGGGCGCTCAGCAGTTGTACCTGCCGCAGCAGCCTAGGATGGTTCACTCACGTTATTCTGCACAAGGGTCGGGGGTGGGTCAGCCAAGACATCTGGCTACGTTCCAACCCCCTGACGTACGCCCTACGCCTACGCATAGGCTGCAAGCGTACTCTCAGACGATAGACCCTTCGGTAGTGACAGTCGGTGGTCAGGCAACTCAGTTTCCTGCGTTTCACCGATGTCTAGGCCCTGCCGTCTTTGCTGCGCCAGGCAACCCGGACTCCAGCCTACCACCTCACCACTTAACACCGCAGGTAAGTGACGAGTCCTTTTACAATGATGGTGATTCTCTCCCTTATGACGAGGAGAATATTGACTTGGCTAGTGGTGCCAATGTGATGCTCACGTTGTCTACCCCATCACGACCCCTGATATGTCAAACCCAGGCGTACCTGTGGTTGATGGGGACTGGGTGTCGCTCCCGGCAGGTTTGCTTGACTCAGCATTTATGAATGCTCTACCAAGACGGCTGTTCTTCCTCGCGTGCAGATACGTAATCAGTACCCTATCTACGGGGCCGACTACACCAACGAGGCACCCGCGCTCGACGATGACTACTCCACGTACGCACGTGCGACTACTCACGTCATGGACGATAAAAAACTTGTCTGCATGGATAATCTTGAGGAGGTCCCTCCAGCCGTTATTCCTAGCGCAACAAGCCAACCAGTCTGGGATAGATAATTTGTCAGCATTACCTTCACTTTCAGAGTTGGACCAGATGACACTCTCCACAACGCTGGCTCTCGGAGGTGGTGGCTAGCGTGTGTTCCGTGTCAGGTAACATTGTACTCACACGTAAGCAAGTGTTGATTAAACATTTGAATAAGAATGATATAATCAATCGGGAACTCATGAGAAAGCCTTGGTCAGGTAAGACGTTATTCGATAACTCACTCTTAGACCTAGTTACCAAATTCCCTGAACGTCGGTCAGTACTCTCGTACCCGCCTGCAGCGCCCAGAGCCAGCTACCAGACGCATCAGGTACGACAATCAGGTGAGTCTTTCTCTAGTAGAGCACCTTACAAAAAGGGGCGGGGCAGGTCAGTCTCAAGAAGGCCTGGCGGCCGAGGTTGTGGTTTCTGGGGACGCGGCAGAGGTAAGTATTGACTATCCCTCTCTCTCTCCGGGCGACTGGCTCTTACCAGACCCGCCTATACCCATAAGACAGTCGCAGGTGGGCGGCAGGCTTCAGTTGTTCGCCAGGAATTGGGCTTTCCTTGGCGACCCTTACGTCCACCAGGTCTTGAGCAGGGGGTTTCGGCTACCCCTGCTGGGTACTCCACCTCTTACAGTCTAGCCTCTAACCCTACTTCAGTCTTCACCAGATTTGGATCTGGCGATCGACACCTTGCTTATGAAGAGGGCAGTACACAGGGTACTGGATCCGGGAGTAGGGGGCTTCTACTCCCTGATCTTCCTGGTGCCGAAGAAGAACTTGGCAAGATGCGTCTCATTTACAACATGAAGGTTTTCAACGGTACTCAGTCAGCAGCTCTTGTTTCTCACCAAGCTACTCAGACAATTGGGGTGGCTGGTGAACCAGGAGAAGTCGGAGTTCATCCCGTCGCAGGATCTGCAGTTCCTTGGGATTCGCTTCCAGACACAGGTAAACTTGATTTCAGTGCCTAAGGATTGTTGGATCAAGATCCAGGAAGCGGTGCCGCTCCTTCTTCAAGGACCGGCACATGTACTTTGGTGGCAGCAAGTATTGGGTCTGTTGACATCAGCCCAAGACCTGACGTACAGGGGAAGGCTACAGCTTCGGCTGCTGCAGCGCTTCCTGAGGCCACACCTTCCTTTTCCGGCTCGACCCCTGAATCTCCACTGGTTTCTGAGGTGGTGGCTTCTGCCTGAGAACGTCCTAAGCGACGTTCTCATGGTAGAGCCTCCGTTCGTTCTACATCTGTAGACGCCTCCAACGAAGGCTGGGGAGCCCACTTTCTGCACCACACAGCCTCGGGCTTGTGGTCGCAGGCAGAGAAAGCCCAGCACATCAACAACCTAGAATTTCTTGCAGTAATAAAGGCCGTCAGGACGTGGTCCCTACTTCTTAGGTACCAACGCCTCCTCGTCCAGTCGGACTACTCGACGGTGGTATTTTACATCAACTGTCAGGGGTCCACGGTCCACAGTTCGTGCTCGTCATATCCCGGGGGTCTGGAATGTCATAGCGGACTACTTGTCACGCCCGTCCAACCCATCTCCGACAGAGTGGGGGTTATGTCACAAGGTGTTCAAGTCTCTCACAGACGAGTTGTGGAGACCTCTTGTGGATCTATTTGCGACACGGTTCAATGCCCATTCCAGATACAGCCGCCATGGACCACGACGCTCTAGCCATCTCTTGGAAGGGGCTAGACGTGTACGCATTCCCACCCATGGCTCTACTGCCAAGGGTGTTGGAAAAGATCAGGCAGACGGCCAGCCAAAGGTTGCTTCTCATAGCACCTTTTTGGCCGAACAGGACGTGGTTCCCGGACATCCTTGGGGTACAGGCCCACCAAACATCCGTCTGCCGGTGGGGGCCAAGGCTACTCAGACATCCGCACACAAAAACTTGGCATCCGGATGTCACCAGGCTCGCACTTCAGGCTTGGGTCATCTTAAGGAATTCCTCTTAGCTAAGGGGTATTCTAGGAAGCTAGGTAGCTGACATTCACAGATGTTCTACCCAATCACTATATGACGACAGGTAAAATTCTTTTCAGACATACGCCAGTTTGAAGAAGTTTGATCCCACCAAGGCATCACTTCCACAGGTAGCTGATTACTTGATTATATACGTGATACTAAAAACCTCAAGGGCTCCACCTTAGGTACTTACTTAGCGGCCTTGGCATCTGTAATTCCTGGACCGCCGGGAGTCAAACTCTTCAGGCTTTCGAAATTACAGGCGCTCATTAGATCTTGTAAGATTAAAGACGCTAGTCAGAGTATTAAACCTCCTGCTTGGGATTTAACTGTTGTTTTGAGGCACTTAGCTAGTAGTACCTACGAGCCTTTGGAGTCTGCGTCTCACTAGTTTAGAACTCATAAGACTGTCTTTTTTATATCATTAGCAACAGCAGCCTGTGTATCAGAGATACACGGCCTAGATATTGCTCAAGTTAGATTTGATCAATCTGCGCATGGGGCGGTCTGCTTGGGCCTCAGGTTTGATTTTATAGCCATGAATCAATTACCAGGGCAGGAACCGAGACAGTTCCATACTCTGGCGCTTTCGTCCATTTTGGTGTTGCAAGATGTTGAAGACTTGTCATTGTCTCCCGTAAGAGCGTTTCGCATTTACTTAGACGCGACCGCTACTAGACGCAGATTCTTTAAGAGAGTATTTATCCCACTGTCAGAAACAGCGGAAGTGGAGGTTTCACGTACGACGGTATCGCAATGGCTCCACTATTTTACGTGCTTACGCGGCCGCAAATTTGCCACCTCCTCCTGCTGCGGACCCACACGAAGTATGTGCGTTAGCTTCCACAATGGCGCTACACGGTAATTGTTCGCTTCATATGATAATGCAGGGTTATTTCTGGAAATCCACTTCTGTCTTTGCCAGTCACTACTTGAGAGACATTTCGACTGTGGATGTGGCGGGCATCCAGCAGTTCGAACCCTTGACGGTTGCTCAACACATCAAGGTGAAAGCTTTTCGAATCCATGTTATTCCTCCAATCAGGTTCGCAAAAGTTGGTATGAACTTACCCATACCACGTTCAAGTGACGGCAGTGGTTGAGGTCTCTGGCTAAACTGTGAAATAAATGCTTCAGTATTTTGTATGAGAGATTTGTAAGTAATAAATATGAATTTTCTGTGTACAATTATAATTTATACTTAGAATCTCTCATACACTTTATCCCGCCGCCTCCCCTAGAGACCTCAGGGTTTAGGTTAGGTTAGGTGATGGTTTTTAGGTGGTGGTGTTATGTACATAAAAACCATTTGAGTCAGTCAGTCAGTTATTTGTTTACTCAAATCCTGGGGTTGTCATAATAGTCTGTGCCAAAGAGTGAGCTCATACCACATGGTCACGTGGTCCCTGAGTCGCACGTGCAGCAGCACTAGCCAGGTGCGCTCAGGCAGAACACCCCAGGTAACAGACAATTCTTTTGTTTTTAGGTCAGTCTCTTAATTAGGTCAGCTCCTTACCCATCCTACCGTAATACATGTAGTACCAAAGCAGCATTTTGTATGAGAGATTCTAAGTATAAATTATAATTTTACACAAAAAATTAATATTTTAGTGCCGTGTTGAAATATTCAGCTTTACACAAAAGGAATTTTTTTGTTATCCCCACAGCATATAATGTGTTGGAGTATAGCTAACAGTGCTTCTATTTGTCATTCCGTCATCATTTCGTTTCCAGAGCAAAACTAGAGGGCTGATCGCTATTTTTTAATGAAATTTTGGTAGATCAATCAGATGCTTAAGTGGTGCCTTTTGCTATTTGGGGAAATTTATCTAGGCTGAACCACACATATTGCCATTATTTCTTCATCTGATCGATAGAGAAGGCAAGAGAGCTAACTCCTTGTTCTGGATACAACAGTAAACAGATACTCCTACCCTGTAACCATGCCAGGTTACCTTCGCATTCACAGTCTCGACCCCCCCACGTCACTTTCAGTTTGACTCTTTGCAAATCACTTTCCTCTTCCGATTTCCTCAGAGGGGTTGAGTAGGCAGCTCTCTCTTGGATATAGGTGTTTGGTTGGTTTTTTTCCGTTAAAAATATTCCTTCCATCATTTGGTTGGTTGTTTTTGATATTCAAGATGTCTAAAAACATGTCAACGAGGAAATCTCTAAAACTATATCTGGACATTTGCAACTCTGCTGCACAAAATTATGTGATGACAATCCTACGTCCCCACCATCAGCTTTCACTAGCTATGTTGATGGAAAAAGGATCAACATGAAGTCGTCAATGTATCTTTGGGTTTGCATGATGACCCAAAATACTGTCCCCAAGAAGTTATGGGATCAGCACCCAAGCCCATAATGCACGTAGCTCACATTTACGTCTTGCGTGTATGACATCACTGTATATTGTGTGCATAATGGCAGCCCCCCCCCAAAAACAGGAAAATTTCAAGATATATTTGTGGTTTATCGTCTTTTATAAGGTAAGAAATATTTTTTTAATTGCTGTCAATAAATCTGTCATTGGGTAAAAAATACTAAAAAACAAATACTATATTACATTTATGCTGTTGTGTGAAATTATGCTTCTGACATTATTTGAAATTCATATCACGACTTTTGATCAATAATCACCTACTTTTGCGAAAATCCTCTAGGCGCGCACCCCAGGGACTACCAAGTTAGGTTCTCAAATTCATTCCCGAACGAAACAATTCCACCGTATGTGGGGGTGATATTGACTACCAAATTATTCTATGACCCTCACAGAAAAAATTAAGGTTATGCCTTCACAGACTTACCCTTTGGCTCCTTCACACCTTGGCTTGAATGCTACCTATCTGATGAAAACCAGCTCCTTTGCTGTGTTGTGCTTTCCTCCACTTCACATTAGGATCTCTGAGCGTCCAGTAAGAGGTTTGGACAAAATGACTTTTCAACAACATTTCAATTTCAACCATTTGAATTGAAGGATTTTTAAGTGTGACAGTGTTGGCTATAAAAAAGCAAAAGCTACAGCCACTATACAGAATGATTTTGTACGCAGCGCGCTGATTAGTCCATTCAAGGGTCAATTTGTTGTGACCTCTTACTGGGCACTCCCAGTGGAGGGAAGTGCAACGAAGCCAAAGGGCTGGTTTTAATAAGATTGGAACATTACGGAAGTTCTGCCTTCACAGGTATACTCAAGGGTGGAGGGAAACAGGTGAAAGGCAAAGCTACGTCTAACCTTTCTCTTGTGCAACCTGGTACTCTACCACCAGGCGTACCCCTTTCCACATCTGCAACCTTCAGTGGCTGGAGCTATGCCTCTGCCTCTGCCTACATTTCAACTAAGCCAGCTGAAAGCAGTCTCTAAAAGGGGCCGAAGCAGAACTAAAATAACGCTAAATATGAATAATTATCTTTTAATGAAACTTTACAGATATATCAAATAGCTGATCTTGTGATTCCTTTTGCTGCTTCAGGAATATTGTGATTTTATGTTTGTTTCTATGTAGATGTAAAAGCGTATATGGTGGTGTGTATGAACACAGAACACCGGCTTTGGGGTTGTGAGGTTGTGAGGTTGACAGTCTCGTTTAATCATAAAACAAGAAAACGAAAAGCAGAATCAGAAGTAAAAGTAGAAGTAGAATCCTGTAACAAATATATAAAACGTTAGAGCATTATCACAATTTAAGTAGTTTAACTCTGATCACATTTAAACTGACAATGCATTCCAGTGCCTATATCCACTCGTTTAGTGAGTGAGTGAGTTAGGGTTTAATGCCGTTTTCAACAATTTTTCAGTTATATCGCGGCGGTCAGATTTTACAGCA
>JAULCD010218827.1:0-10539 GCA_032361085.1 Calliostoma canaliculatum
TAGAAAAAATATATTGAGCTAGGCACTGCCACATTTAAAGAAATGAAATATCAAATTAAATTAATTAATTAATAAAAAAAATTAAATATACGAACCATGTAGCTATCTGACCAATCTGTGTACTCATCATCATAGAGAGACTCGAACTCGGCTTTCTCTGACATTGTTCCAGAAAATGTCTTGGAATGTGGAAGTTTAGGCGATTTCAAATTTGCAGACATAAATCTTTTCAAAGCTTGCAAAGGACAATTAGCCTAAGCAAACAAACCCTGGTATCTCAACCAGTACAGATAAAACAGCCATATCCATAAAAAAAACCTGGCAAATTCAAAATCCTTGATAGCACCTGTCAATGTAATTTTCACTCAGGTTACGAAAACATAAATTTCACCAAAGTTTGAAATGCACATGCTGTAAATGTGTCTTCAACAACTTTTTCATCCTGAAGCTCGTAAAATAAATTTTACTTCATGTATGTGTACAATCTGTCACAAGCATATCAAAATTAACATGAAATCCAACACAGGGTGGTCAATTTCATGAAGAGCATCTGTCACGAAATCAATCATCCATAATAGTCAACTAACGCTCAATTCCTCAAAAACAACCTTCTCCAAGCTGGATATTCCAACACACTTGAAATGTCGAGGCAGCCAAATCACAGAGTAGACATAATCCTCAAGGAGCAATCTGAGAAAAAGTTCCTCCGTCAGAGAGATTATATTTTGACAGGCATTACGAGGGACGAGGCTTGGTGTGTACTCTGCCCCATACGAAGCAGGAGGATGCCTAGGAGAGGAAAAACTCTCTACCTCTTCTTTCCCATGTGTTTTATGCACTGTTACAACATTCTGCTCACTGGTGCGTTTCGTGGGAGATGAACTGTGGCACACCTCGAAGTGTTTTTGATACCCCTGTACGAGGGGCCTGCTCCACAGACGGGGAACCAGTGATTAAAGAAAACAGATTCTCTCTTTCAGATGGCTTTGGTGAGTTTTGAGAAGAAGACTCAATGGTCGCTGTCAAGAGTGTCTGCTGATAACGATGGGATTCTTGATTCAAGCGCAGCAGGCTTAATTAAATATTTTGTACGTCTTTGTACACTTCGTTTGGAGTAAGGAAAGTCATCTCGTAAAACTTGAGGACTTGATTCTGTTGAGATTTGAAGATAAAGTTGAGGATGAATTTAAGTATATTTACACTCGTTTTCTTGTGTCTATGATGAATACCCACTAGAAATGGACTTGTTGTGATGTGGTTATCTCAGTGTTGACTAAGGGAGACAATTCTCATGAATATCTTATCAATGGCAAAGATGCAGTGTGTTTTTATCTCCAGTAGTGGCAAGAGATCACATTTCATTGAATCACTCTGGTAAACAGTGAAAAAGAAATAGACAGAAATATCAGTCACATAATAGTGGCAGTTTGCACCTGGTATGAAATGTATTCTTAATGCTAAAACTTGTTTTATCTCCTTGAAAAGTTAGTGTGGTCACAAGAGATGGTTATCTCAGTTGAAGTGTGTCAATGAGATCTGAGATTACATCTATCAACATCAGAAATAGACTCAATTAATCATAAACCCAATTTGCTTGATAGAAGTGCCAATAGAAAGTAATATACAACCCAGAAAAACTGGTCATAGACAACTGCAATTAACACCACCTGCAACTGTTTTAAAAGAAAAGTTCACCAGGTCTTTCACAACAAGCACTATTAAGCGAAGAATGATGTCATAATTTTTAGGGACAGTCATCAATATGACATGAAGGTGAAATTGACATCCGAAATTGACAAATGTTGTAAATGCACAACTCTAACCCAAGTGTTTGTATCACAGCAGGCAGTTTCAACACACTTAGTAGATCCTAACTCCCCACTTCGTCTGCATCAATTCCCACAGTATATGAGGATAAATGGCACTTATCCAAGAAGGAGCTCAGCAATAAAATTACACCCCACACAATTATGAGAATCGTGTAAAATATGATTCCCTTGTGAGCTGTGTAAGAAGCACTTAATCCTGTTTTACCAACACCTGACTCTCCTTGGCTTAGCTTACGTTGGTGGGAGCGACAAAAACGTACCTAATAGCTCTGTACTGGCTTCTCACCGGCGGAGCACACATTCCACAACAATTGAAACTGAGTACTGAGTGTTATGATTACACAATCATAACAATGACGTCCTCCAACTTGAAATCTGAACTGGTCAGCTAGTACACTGGCAATTTTATCACGACAGTTGTGATGAAATATTTAAAGTCAAATATATGAAAACAAGAAAAACTGTTAAATAAATCAAAAGTTAATTGGATGAATAGATGTAAATTTCAGTTCCAAAAATACAAGACAATCACTACATCCATCAAAATGTTGTCCTAACACCAAGATGTGTATATCCTTCCTTGTACTATTCAGTGTGCTGATATTAATGAAGTCTGTCAGAGTTCCGCAAAGCACTCATCAATATCCCACCTGTCTTCACAATATAATGTCACTTTCATCCAGTGTTTGTCAATATCTCTCCTCACTCAGCCAAAGTCAGCCAATTTCACCTGACTCCTTTATATATCTCCCTGTATTATCTCCTCTCAGCTGGCAAAACATAAACAGGACAAAGCCTACAGCCCTCCCCGCTTCTCCTGCCAATGGTTGGCACCGGTGCGATATCATTCGATATCACCCCGTGAGGAAAATGCCACTAGCCCTCGGTGCTGCTGGCTGTTGGTAGACTGGTCTTTGATTCTCTTATCAGCGTCCATAACACCAGTTTTAGCTCCGATTGTTTTCCAGTTTAATATCTCTGCTTAATGTAATCCAGTCCAGATCTCCATCAGTCCTAAAGGTTAATGCAGTGTGGGTTGTTGCAATGTAATTAAAGTGATGGTTACTTACATACAAGAGACATGTTGATTTCGTGTTTGAGCTCAGAGCACATCTGGTCAATATCACTCACCAGTCAATCAATATTTACAAGTTGCTTTACAAAACAATCTTCAAGGTGAAGATGTTGGTTTTTCCTCAACAAAAATCCACCAAGACCATAAAATAAGAAATTGTAGATGTTGTATGTTTTCTTGTGTACTTTTTTCTAAATCCAAAAATAAAAACTTTTCAGGATTTTTTTCATTCTAAAAGTTTGAGAACCCAACTTGAGAATCAAACTTGAAAATCAAATTAGAAAATTTCTGTAATTTTCAAAATTACAAAATTGGCATAAGCTTGAAAGACACGCATATTTATTTACTTTTAAATTCTCTAAAGTTTTGCAATCACATCCACAATTCCATCCCAAATCTCAGAAATATGCAAGTCTCCTTTCTTCTCAATCGTTGATTACACAGTCAAAACAAAATCCAGCTGAGGCTATTTTGACAACATCCAACAACTCTACAGTCTAAATATTTCCAAACAGAGATTAGGCATCTGAAACCATGAGTAAAATTAGCACAACCACATTTCACTTCCAGCATTCGAGACTGTTTACCGAAATATCAGTGGAACGCCTCCGTCTTTGATCCCATTGGGCGAATCTCCTAGATGCACTGGCCATCTACTGGCTACTTCGCAATCAGGCTTGTAGATAGAGCTATAGATTAAAGTGTCCTGTGAACCAGCCCTCCTTTCCTTTCGAATATAGATTGTACTATGGGCACCAAGCTGTGGTCATATCAGTGATATGTACTCTTGGAAACACTGGTGATGCTTCTATATCTCATGGTGAGGACTGATATATGCAACACTTCATTACTGGATCAATGAATTCAGTTTACAAATGCTAAAATTATTGATAACTGTGCACTTTCTAAAGAAAAACTTGTTTACAAAGTTTACAAATCATATCAACTAAATGACATTCAAACGACTTAAAATTTACATGATTTTGACATTTGTAAACCAAATCCACTTTCCCAGGGCCCATTCTTTAAAGCAATCTTAGGCTTATCGTAAGTGCTAAAATATTATGGCTGTCATAGCGCAGAGATCGCTTTGGAACCGGTGCCATTCAGCACTGGTTCCAAATCGATTTCTGCTCTTTGACAGTTGTAAGCCTATAATAAGAAACAACTCCACAGGACAATGTTTCAAACAATTATTTACAATCATTTAACACTAAGATCGCTTTGAGGAACAGGGGCCTGGGAGTGAGTTATTGTTTAGCACCCTTAGGCAATACTATAGCCATTAGCAGCAAGGGGCCTGGGAAGGTAAAATGTACATGAATATCAGTGTTTTGCCTGATTACACCACGCCAATGGGTTCGATTTACAAATGTCAAAATTGTAATAAACTGTGAACTTTCCAAGAAAAAACTTGTTTTCCTTTGGCAATAGCAGAGATTACAAATATTTTGAAATTTTAAAACCAAACCCATTATCCCAGACATGTTTATTTCACTATTAGAGTCGCTCCTTTTTTGTCTACTTACAAATGCACGATTAACTAAAAAGAAGTTTTTTGACAATGTTTACACTGCCCTTCTGAAGAGAATTACGTGCTACATTTCACAAGTTGTCAAAAAGTTTTCACTGCCACTTACACATGAATTATGCGGTACATTACAAAAGCTGTTGAGATGTTTTTAACTGCCATAACCAACAGCATTATAATGTTAGTTTCAGAACATGTAAACTTTTTCGCTATTTCTTTCTGTTACTTTTCGTTTGTGATGTTATTAAAGCTGGACAAATTATCAAAGCTGCGCCTGTTACTGAGGCATATAATTCTTTACCCTATGAACCATAATTTATTTTTAAACATTTTCTAAATATATCTGCCCTTTACTGGTTGATCCTACTTCTACATATATCCCTGACATCTTAGTTTTCACGGCCATGAGCACTAGTGTGGTGGTGGGTTTGGTTAACACATGCTAAAATTACAAAATCAGGTGTTTCTTTGGATAGTGCAAGGTTTACCATCATTCTGGTATATGTGAACTAAATAATTGTAATTGTAAATTTAAAAGGATTTTGGCATTGTAAACTCCACCAAAGGTTTTTTGGTGGAAATACACAATTTACATTAGTATGTCATTTGTAAACCAAACATGAGTTTTTCGTTGAAAAGTGCACAGTTAAACAATGACTTTTGCATTTGTAAATTAAATCTCTTTGTCTATGAACTCCATGACAGTCCTACTCTACTGCACCAACAGTCCACTGTATAACCTCTGACCAATCAGCTGACGAACTGACCACCCTCTGTGATGTTTATTAACCTGCCAGTGAAATACATGCTGATATTCACCCTTAAAGTGTCAAGCACAACACTTGTACATTTCAGTATTCTAATATTAACCTTTTAGCTGTTGAAAACTTATTCTGCGATTGTGATTGGTTTAAATAAGCTCTTGAAAGCATTTTGGGCTGTTGAAAATCTATCCTGTGATGATTTGTTTTAAAAAGCTCCTTTTAGGAGCTCTTTTAAACAAATCATTACAGGATAAATCTATCCTGGATGATTTGTTTAACAGAGCTCATTTTAGGAGCTCTTTTAAACAAATCATCACAGGATAAATTTTTAACAGCACAAGATGGTCACAGTTCAATTCAACCTAATTCAGCACTGAGAGGGTTAAACCTTAACAAATTTCTTCTTTAATGAGCTGGCTCAGGTAACGACCTAGTTGTCATTTTCTAGACAAGCAGTAGGACATTTCAATAAGCACTAATTAGCCAATCAGCTGATTGGGTACTGGATAGTGTATTTGCGGAATGTCCTCTCACATAGTAGAATCTCTTAACGGTTAGGTTTATGGCTACAATATTCAAGATCATATTTCATGATGTTGTACTATGTAATCTGCATAAAACTGATGGATGTCAAGGAGTGTTTATTGTGACTGATAAATGGAATCTTCCATCTGAATGATCACCAGATTCATGTCCAGAATGGATAAATTGACATAAATGAAATAAACAACTTAATGATTATTCTACTTTTGTAAACAAAAAGTACAATTACCCAGTCATTGATTTTGAATTCTGGTAAAATTATGCCCAAATCTGTCAGATAAGTTTATTATTTCTCCCAAAAAATTCAAAATTTACACAATGAAGTAATGTTAGAATTTATATCAAATACACAAATATTTTGGGGATTTTTTTATAATTTTTATCTACAGCCCATGAAGCAAATCAGTATGTATTCATTTATCACATCAGCTTCAGAATGCAATTTCTGTATCCAATTCACCTTAAGCTAAAGATCAGACAGTGAAACTAATTACTTGTCTCTGTAGGAAAATGACAAATTGCTTTGTGCATGTAATGTTAACACTGAGCCAATGGCTTCTGTTTACAAACTGTGCATTTTACAACATTGTGTTTGGTGAACCAAACCAGTACAAATGCGAAAATCATTGTAAACTGGGCACTTTCCAAAGAAAAACTTGTTTTTCTTTGAAAATTGCCCAGTTTACAATAATTTTCGCATTTGTAAACCATAAATTTGAAAAAATCATGGTAAAATGTGCATTTTCCAAAGAGAGCTTGTTTTTATTTAGAAAATGCACATTTTGCAACTATTTTAGTGTTTGTAAACTAAACCTATTTGCGCAGTGTAAGTTAGGCGTCTATTGCAAATTAGCGTGTGTTATCCAGAGGCCAGAATGTCCGACAGACTTCAGTCTGACACGTCCATTTCACAATGTAATATAATAGATGACTGGCAAATCACAAATTGAAAGAAAGTTGCAATAAAATAACACGTTGAATGTTAAAAACTATTCTAAAAAAACATGCAAACTGACAGTTTAAATATTTACTGTCAAACTTGGCTAGACTTTAATTCTTTTTAAAGTGTTTTGATTTTATTAACTGTTGATAAATTTGACAAGACACTTTCTGGTTGACAATAAAAAATTAGATTAATTTCAAATCATAGTTTTAGTAGTAATTTCAATTCTTAAAAGTATTTGATTAATGACAATAATTTAATAGTAAACTTTCTGAATGATATAAATATGTGCATTTGAAAATAAATATCAATGTTAGACTAACATTATTATTCTACATACAGTACATTAAAACAAAAGCCTAAAAATAAAACTTAATAGACTCAAAAGCGAATAGTAAAATAATTAATTTCTAAACAAACTAGATCCTCAAAGACGGATAATTATAGATCAAAACACTAGGAACAAATAACATTAATACAAAGTACAAAGGGAACAAACAATTATAGTATTATTTACCCACAAAAAACAAAGTGTCGTTTCATCTTTCATTGCAATATTCACTGCAAGCCATAATTTGATCATAAACAGTGCAGTGCTCTGCTACCAATTACAAAGCCCTAGAGGTGGTCATGTAATTCAAGCACGTTCTTCATGCTCTGACGCTTTTCCAATTGTTCTAAGCGTAATTGACAAGTAATATGTCAAAACCCACACATATTGATAATTATGTTGATTGCAATCCGGAAGTCTTAACCCTTACACTGCTAGATAGGATTTAGTAGATTTTAAAACTGTGACCACCTTGTGCTGTTAAAAACCTGTCCTGTAGTAATTTGTTTAAAAGAGCTCCTGTAGAGCACAGGAAAGGTTTTGAACAGCTTGTTTTAGGCAAAATGTTTACAATGAATTTGCAAAATTTGGGCTCAGCACTTTAACGGTTAACAAGAAGATGTAGGTTGTAGCGAACTCTATAAATCAGTACTAAGCTTAAAAGTTAAGTTATATTTAGCTTTCGCTAAGTGCAAATCTCTTTGTTTTGATTCTGTGAGGGACATTAAGAAGTGGTAAGGCATAATTCAGGACTTTTTTGGATGTTAACTTGTTTGGACATATGTTTACAATGTTTTGGGGCATATGCTTGTTCTTTCTTCAGGTGATTCTCATACCTATAAAGAAGTCGAAATCTATAAAAGTTCTGAATTATTTTATTTCAGTTTTAAAATACCAAACTAATTAGGCTATTTTGATTTTATATGTAGTAGGATCTAAAACATTGACCATCTTGTGCTGTAAAAACAACTTTCCTGTGGTAATCTGTTTAAAAAATAATTTTTAAACAAATTGCCACAGAAATGTTTTTTAACAGTTGTAAAACAATCTTCTAAACAGTTTTCAACAGAAAATATTTTCAACAGTTTTCTAAAATGTTTACATTATGGAAACGGCAAATGATTTATCCATTTGAAAGAACCAGGGCATCAGCAGTGTGCTAAAAGTTGTGTCCATTACATAGGTTGTAGTTTTAATTCCTATTGCAAATGCTCTATGAAACACACAATCAATAATTCACAGAACAATAAGCTTAGTAGATGAAATCTTTAGCATAAATGTACATAAATAGCAGATAATAGGGTTACACTTTTGTCCACAGAATAATGAATATCAAGGTCATGATTGCTTTTTGACGAATATCTATTGCCTTTGTTCATAGAATTATAAAGGTCAAGGTCATGATTGTTTTTAGACTAATTTTAGACTAACATCTAATACTTTTGTTCACAGAATTATGAAGGTCAACATGACTGATTATTTAACAAATAGAACTCTTGACCGCTATCTCTGGCCAATCTGACAGATGTCATAGATGATCAGATAAGCCATGTCCTGACAAGATATTCCATGTGACATAACTCCCTATTCCATTCCTACTATTGATGCTAACTGCTGCCTCACACAAGTGATATTGATTGAAGCCATCTGTTTATCAGTTTCATCACAAGAATTTAAAAACCTCCCATCAATTATCCCAAAACATTGACAAAAATCTTTAAATCTTATCACCAAAACTCTTAAAATTTTATCAGTGCGAACTAAATCTTGGAACTATCATGGAGGTCCTAGTCAAAACACCATTTAACCCTTGTAGTTCCGAAATCATTTTAGCTGGATTTCAAATTGTTAATACCTTCTACTATTGAAAGCTATCTTGTGATAATTTGTTTAAAAGAGCTCCCTTTGGGAGCTCTTTTAAACAAATTACCACAGGATAGGTTTTTAAAAGACTTGACACTAGACATCAAAACTGGCACTGGCACTTAAGGGTTAAGAGTCCATCATTGCATTTTTCTCCAAGTTCAAGCCCAAGCCCAACTCTGGCTAAAGGGCACTCTTGGAAAGAGGATAAGGTTACTGGCCTCTGGTCAGCAGCTGAATGGCCAAAACTGACCACTCACATTTTAGCTCTTATTTACATTTGACAGGTTGCTGCCAGACACCACCTTGGAACTCTTCTGAAAAGAAGGGGCTTTAGTCTGGTGAGCTCTTTGGACAGGAAGATAAATATGTTCACTGTACAAAAAGTTTGTTTTGACTGAGATGAGATGGGTCTCCGGAGATTGTTGAGTAAATTTTGGCTTCCATGTTACCATGAGTATCTTATATCTGTTTGAGCTGATCAAATATATCACAAAATTAATGGGATATAGGTCATAAATATCAAAGGAATATATGAAAACCACACACACCATGCATGAGCAAAAATTGGAATAATTTGATCAACTGAAATACAGATATTTATTAGAATGATTAACACTACAATAAAATAAACATTATTGAAACTGATATTTTTAGTGTGCATCATCATAAAATCCTTCTCATCATAATTAATTAAATCATCGTCGTCATCATCATCATCATCCTCATCATTATCATCATCACCATTATCATCATCCATAACAATCAAATATGTGAATTATAAATAATACTAATCAGCATAAAATCATCATCATCATCATCATCATCATCATAAATCATCATCATCATCATCATCATCAACAACATCAATGATAAAAAAAATATATTATAATTCTTATGTCAATTTAGTCTTCCAAATCCCACGACATAGCCTTTTCCTTTATAATGAAAATCATTTATCTTTTCAAGTTGCACCATAAAAATTAAATAAAAATAAAATGTTCTCTCTCTGTGCAAAAAACTTTTATCAAGACTGAACTCTAATAAATCTGTTATCAAAATACCCAAGTCAAACATAAGCTAAACAGTGTACCATATGGCACTGATGCCAAGTGCAGTGGACACCTGGGTTACAGCTTACAATGATTTTAGTATTTGTAAACTGTACCCATAAACTCAGTGTTGACCTGAAGTGCTTCAAGATCCACTTCAGTGCTTCAAGTGTGTTTGTATCAAGCTATTTCTCCACTCCATGTGTCCAGGTAACCGAGGCAGTATCAGGAGGGGGGTTTGACAGGTAGTGCCTTTGTAAACACAGGGAGCCGCTCAAAGTAAGCATAAACCTTTCAAGAGCTGGTGGCATTTTAAGTACTATTTCAGTGTCTAATTTGAAGGCTTTGAAAATTTCTCCTGTGGTAATTTGTTTAAAAGAGCTCCTGTAGGAGCTCTTTTAAACAAATTAACACAGAATAAGTTTTCAACAAATGAAGTATTTAAAAAAAATTATAATAGGGCAGGTGTTAAGAGGCACATTTCCGTATCTAATATAAAGGTTCCTAAGGGATAGGTTTTTAAAAATTACAAGGTGTTAATACTTATAAATTTATATCTGAAATGTAGATACATAATTTTCGCAGGTGTCTCTGGTAACACTTGGAGT
>JAULCD010218938.1:0-10538 GCA_032361085.1 Calliostoma canaliculatum
AAATATTTTGGGGAAAGAAATTTTTTTAATAAAATTGCTATCATGTTTAGCATTATTACACTTTTTTTGTCCCAAATTACAGTTTTTGACCTCCCTTATTACACTTGGGCAGCAGTTGGGGTTGGCATCTCTGAATCCGTCCCAAAGTAAGGGCCTATAGTATAAATCCAAAGAATGACACTGTAACGTCAGGGTGTCTAATAAGCAACGCCATCCCAGAATTTGAAAAATAAATGGAAAGTCCCTACCTCTACAAAGCCCCATAAGTTTATGTCAAACGGGTCCGACCTTAAAGCTTTAAAATTGAAATGGGACACTAACTATAAGGACTACAATCATTATCAAATTCTTATCAAAATGCAGACACAATCTGCTACCTACATCAATCGTCAAAAGTTGACCAATACAAAATGAGAATAATACAGTCGATATTGAAGTGTTTAACAGATTGACCCTCGCCATTCTCCCAAATACTCAACATCGAATAATTCACAAAATACAGGTTATATGTAAAAACATAATAATTTAGGTATTGAACTGTAAATTCAAATTCTGCGATCAGTGCAGAAATACATGCATAAATGAATAAATAATGACATATAATGCTAGAGTGGGACACTTGTCTCCAACTCAGCACATAAAGTGTTAATCCCTTTGACACTTTAAGGGTTAACACAAATGTCCAGAGATCAAAGAAGCGACCAGCCAAAGTTTATGACTCTGGCTTACACCTCGTCAGCAGATTGGTCAATCTAGCATGTTTTCCACTCTAGTGAACACCAGGTGGCCATGTGTTACCTAACAGCGGCTCAGCTTTCGCCAAGGAGATCTCGTCTTGCCTCATGCCGCCGACTGTGTTACATAACACAGGTGTGAGTTCACTGAATTGAAGTGTGACCTTTGGGGATGAAAAATGGCTGCCGCAGGCCACCGTAACACTCCACGACGAAGGTGTTTTGTTACATATGACTGCTGAACCAAAGGAGCATTACTTCCAAAACCATGTCACCTGTTATTAAACCAGTACCAGTTTGTTCAGAAACAACCCAGCTGTAGAAGATGGCTTATTCTTATGTCTACTATCACGGTATAAGCTGGAAACTGGTTCAAAAGATAGTTCAGCTTCCAGGGGCATATCAATGATCGTTTGAGTACTAACACTAGGCAAGTCTGGCCTTAACCCACTGTTAGGACGAGTTTGTTGAACATGAGAGGTAGATGTTACAAATCCTATCTGACCTGAATCCGACAAATCTATAAGATCAGCACCAACATTATCTGAAAATTGCCCACCACGACTATTTGACATGGAAAACAAATCATATGTTTCATCAGATTCCATAATTCACAACAATTAAAAAGCCAACCAACAGACCAATCTATTCCTACAACAAGATAATGTTGGGTTTTTTTAAATTCAAAACATCCCCCAAATATACTATTTCCTAGAAAAACAAAGACTACATCATTTCTGAAACATCTGACGAATCCGGGTCACGGCACCAAATTTGTAATAGACGCCCTCTAATAGGCAGCCCAGTGACATGTTTCAAAAAGAGAGATCAACAAGTTCGAATCCTGTTTTATGCCTTTCTTTATTAGACTTTCCGTTGTGTAATTTTGTATAAAAAGATCTTCTGGCAAGGCAAATAAAACTGTAATCTCTATTGAGGTTCTATGGATTTGTCAGTATGATTCAAAAACGACAAAGTTAGTCGTGAAAATTAAGGAATTTATTCAACTCAACAAAATAAAATTAGGATAAACGAATAACCATTACAAAAGAAAGAAAGAAAAAAACAAATATCACAAAACAACTCTCGCACAATAACTTTCTATTAAAACCCCAACTAACTCATTTTCACTTATTTACTACATCTTTCCTAACACTACTTTTCCCCCACCCACTGCACCTGGCTCTTATGTTGCTGATAAAAACAAGCTTCCGATTGGCTCAAAATGGAGACCGTTATCCACAGCATTTCTGTCAAAGTGTGTTCCGCGAGCCAAAATGGCGGCTTCTACAAACACTACGACATGAATGCATGAAAACCAAGCTGCCATGAATGGAAATTCAAGGAAAATTTTACTGCTAAAAACGAGCAATAAATAGAAATAAGGACTACAAGATGTCAACGTTTATCAGAGCCAAAAACACTCGAAATGCTCTAAGGTAAGCCACCCACCATCCTGATAAATAAACTCGTAATATCTCTAACTTCCACACTCGTAATCTTCAAAGAAGCCTATTCTTGAACCCAATGAATTAACTAATCTGATTACCCAAGCTGACTAATGAAACTATCTAAGCTATCAGTTACTATGACAATGCAGGTGTTAGTATTATTACAGGCCATTATTTAATGAAAATATTAAAGAAGATAACTTAAAACACCTTAATTCAGTATACCTTGCTTAAAATTAAATTGCTAAAATATACCTAGGTACAAACATACGGCTACATAAATACTGTGAACGATATTTTATATATAAACATTTTAACCAATGTATTTATGTCAGGAGATTATTTTCAAATAAGTTGGTAACGCCAAGACGATTAAAATTTATCAAATGTGTATAATGCGTCAATTTGGAAATGAAATCTATTTTATGAACCAATTCCAATTAGTAAAGATACCATTTGTTAGCAGAAAGTGCTAACATAATTTTGATAAAGGTCATTATGCCAAAGTCAGTAAGAGTGATTGCTATTAGTGACAGCTGAATGTTAAACAAAAAAATTTTAATGTTTACCAGGCCCTGTTCCTCAAAGCTATCTTAGTGTTAAGATGATCGTAGGTGTGTGTTGAAGCAAGTCCTGTGGAGTTGTTTTTATCTTAAGCTTATGACTGTAGAAGCGCAGTAATCGATTTCACACAGAAATGATTAATGGTAGATATCTTTCATAGTATCACCGGTTCCAAAGCAATCCCCTGTGCTACTACAGTCGTTAGTCAATACTATATTTTAGCACTTAAAATCAACTTGGGCTAAGATCGTTTTGAGGAACATGGCCCTTGTCTTCAACTTCTTCTTTGTAAGGCATCGTGATGAGAAACAACTCAACAGGACATTGTTTAAAAATCCCTTACGATCATATTAACACTAAGATCGCTTTCAGGAAAGGCTGCCAGTTCTGCTCCGACGGACAGAAGAGAAAATCGAGCGGCATTGTATGACAGTGGTAATAAAAACACTAATCCCTCAATCGGTTGTTTGTTGCGACCTGAGAACGTAATAACTGTAAATATCAGCATTGATAAATATTCTGTGATGAAAAATTATTTCTTTGTAAATAGTATATAGTTATGTAGACCTTGCTATTCCACCACACATGGTACATATTGTACAACACAGGTTATTCTGAGGCACTGAAAGAAATACGTTGCATATTAGAAGAGATATAAGAATTACATTGACCTACGCGTTCGGTTTACAATACCAAAATAGTTGTAGACTGTTTACTTTCCAAAGACAAAAAAAGCTTTTTCTTCAGAAAGTGAACTCATTGTCCACTGGTGTATAAAAACATATTCAGCGGATTTTCATTGTTTTGATGAGATTTCCACAGGAAATCTCACCAAACCAATAAAAACCGCATTTTATTTTTATCATGTTTTATTACTGTAGTTTACAGTTTTAAACTATCTACTTTACAAAGTGCACAGTTTACAAAACAAAATATATTTATGAAGTGAACCGATAGGTCAATTTTGAATGACTGGCTGTACGGTTTCGTTTTGTAACTGGTGAGATAGGTTCGTGTATGTTTCAGGATTTCTTGAATGTTAACGTTTAGATTGCTCGTTAAGTTCACGACGTTTCGGGGCATATGTTTGCTCCTTCAATCGATAAAGGAGCAAGCATATGCCCTCGAAACGTCGTAAACTTACGAGCAAACTAAAACTTAACATCAAAGAAATCCTGAACCATGGGCCATCACTTCTAAATGTCACTAAAAGTTCGTGTATGATGATAGGAATATTAACAATCACCACAGTGGTAGATGCACAGAACCCTCTGCCCAGATTAGTAAAAATGGTAAAATAGCCTTCGCCCACATTTTAAGTCAATTAAATGGCAAACTTTTAAATATACAATACGACATATACACATACATGCCTGCTTAAAACTTTGTGAATGTTTTGTTGTAGTTTTTTAATTGGCGTAAGGTCTATGACGGCAGAAATTGCATTCCTTGAGGACGGTTCTTAATTGTCTCGATTTAGACTTGTCTGTAGGTAATTAGTTGGTTTCCGAAGTGCAGGTGCACTGGTGAAGAGCAAAGACTTTGCAGATATCGATCTTAACGCATGAAAACTTTGGACGGCCTTTGACGACATTAGTTTGGTCGTGTTCTGGTATTTTTTGTGATAAGGTTAACCCCTTATATGTATTTTATTACGATTTAAAACTGTGACTACCTTCTGCTGTTAAAAGCCTATCCAGTGATAATTTGTTTAAAAGAGTTCCTGTGGGAGCTTTTTAAACAAACTATCACAGGATAGGTTTTTAACCGCTTATTAACTATGGACATTGGAATAGATACATTTTGATCTTAGAACTCTGAAGGTTAACACTTCTGTGATATACGAGGTGTCTTGCAGAAGACATACGAAGAGTTTCGTATTAATCATTCTAAATATTATGTCAGTTTCGTCTACAACTTTACTATCGATAGTGTATTTGTTTTCAATTAAATATGAGAAGTTGGTTTGTAATAAAGAATCACGTTACATACGTGCACGAAAGAAGCACGTGTCAAAATTAAAAGTCATTGTCAACATTAAAAGTCGTTGTAGACATAAATGGTTTCTGATTTTCAAGAAACTGTTGAAACGGTTGGAAAGACATTTGTGACGAATACACAACAAAAGTGTAAATTTGACAGTATGGACGTCAAACATGGAAATTAGAAATAACATCGTTCGGGAGTCTAGGGCTAAGTTGATCATAAGTAATGAAATATAAAAATTGACATACGACTATCTTAGCGCCATTCGGCACACGGGTTCTAAATCAATTTCTACGCGACGATAGTCGTCAGCTAATGATAATAATAATTAAAAACTCTAGAAGGACATTATTTTAAAAATCTCTTACGATTATCTTATCACTAAGATCACCTTGAGGAACGAGGGCCTGGACTGCAAGGAGGTACCTCCGTCATAAACGAGGGATGATTGCACTGATCTTTAACAAAACTACACAAATATAAATTGCTTCTAATGTTTATATGCTGAGGATAGCTAACACAGTTTACACGTACTCCGCAACAACTCGCTCATACTTTTCGGAAGAAGGGTCTCAAGGTCTTGTTATACACAGTTAACGTACAGTAACGACATTGCCATTGACCAATGCCATTATGAACCATCGTCCATTTTACCTTGGGTCCCTTTGAACAAAGCGATGTTAAGCTTAGGTCAATCTTTATCTACACTCCTTTCATTACCAATCAATCAACCCTTCCAGACATTTGAACTGGGGAAAGAGCATGCAGATTCCGTGTCACAACGTTGTTTAGGCAAAGACTTCTTAACTTCCATTTAAGATGAACGTTTAGTCATCTTAGTCTTACAAACTTAGATAGTTTTGTGGAACGAGACCCAAAACTTTTATCTTAGTACTCTCATTTCGAGAATCATGATATTGAATGTGAAGTGAAAGACACCTTAGCTTTGTACACGCGTTTGTTCAAAGGGACCCAAGTTTAAGTGGACGATGGTTCATAATGGTATTGGTCCATTGTTGTCACATACAGTTGGTCAGCATGACGTATTATTTGTTTGTAGACGGTAATCTAGATCGTATACCTCAGAGTGTCGGCTGTGTTGATCGTTCTGTAATAAATATCGATACCCACTCCAATCTGTTCAGAATGAGTGAGTGAGTTGTTGTTGAACGCCGCTTCCGCAATAGTACAGCCATTAGCGCAGTCTGTTCAGAACAGTGTCCACATCTGTAAGTACAAATTGAAGAGGTTTAGTAATTACTTTGTCCTTAAATGTTTAGATGGATTGGCCCATAGTTCACTAAGTGGAGATTATTTGTGATTAAACACCCACGTCGCAATGTAAAGTTCATATATTCACGTAAATCTTAACAATTAGTTAGGAATAGATTATTATTCAATCAACTTCTCTTTTTGTGTAAAGTAGGTGTTCAGTGTTTCAAGATTTAATTTAATTTGTGAACCGAAGCACAGTGTTTAATCTAATGTCGTATAACAAACACTGCTTATTATTATTACACCTAAACCCCGTTGCTCAACGGGGGGTTTGAGTTAGTTATAGGGAGGGGTACTTTTGTTTGTTTCTTTAAATGTTAGTTTTGTTTATATGTTTTATTGTCTTGTTAGTCTAATAGCTGATTGTTGTTCTGTTTGTTTTAAGTGACTGTTTTGTTGGATGATATGTTGCCGTTGTTGTGATTTTATTTTGTTTTAATTATTACTTTTTTACTCTCTCGAAAACAATTAGGACAACAGAACATGCAATAATCTAATAAAATACGTTTTAATTGAGCAATAAATTTGTACAACCTTACCCAAAACAATTATTTAAATACTTACAATTTCATGATAACTGTCGTGTGCCATGAGTACAAAGCATTGAATCACTGCTGCTAGCAATTTAAGTATTCTCTATTGTTTGTTTGTTGTTTGTCTCTCTCTGTGTGCAAATAGGCAGTTATCTGGCACTATTAAACATTGACGTACATGTGTACATAACTTGTTCATAACTGAGTTGTTGTTTTCTGGATCGAAAGAGTGTAATGAATATGCAAAACTAGTTTAGGATCTCCTTTAAGATTATTTTACCTCTTCAGTGACATTCCTTATTATTATTAGAAATCAGTAGCAGTAGTAGAGATTTAAAAAAAACCTGAAGGCCAATTTGACATATTACAAACACACTAACCTTGGTTTATTCAGTTTGAGTTTGAATAGCTTAGTTCGAATCTGAATCGCGTAATATTCCATTTTGGACACTTAAAGAGCCCATGAACAATTATTTTAAGAGCACCTCATTTGGAGTTTAATTGTGCTGTGAATCTTTTCATTATGTAAAAGGAATTAAGATTGAGATTGCGTCAAATTGACAGTAGGAAATCAAAGTGGGATCAATGTCTTCCTTGAGAGTGACGTGTTGTATTGACAAGTAGTTGTTTATAAATAGGAAATGCTACAAGACATCTTAATAAGACATTTTCACGATACCTAGTGAAGTTGAAGCAACGCACAACATTAAGACAAACACTTCAGGGAGCAATTTGCGTCGCTCAACTAGAACAGGTAAATGAAGATACAGTTAATACATTAGGCTCATGGGTCCCTTTTCAAAATCCATAAATGAATCTTAATAGGCTGTTGAAACACCTGTAATTGTGATAATGTATTTAAAAGTACTACAGGAGCCCTTTTAAACACATTATCACGGGACAGGTTTTCAACAACACAAAATAGCTTTAAGTGCTACTGAAACTATTTCGGCATTATAGTATAAATAATAAATAATGGATATTTCTTATGCACCAGTGTCCACCCACTATGGCATGCTCATGGCGCAGTATTCACAATTATTACCCTGGTCATCGGATGCAATGTTCAGTGTCAGTAACAGCTCCAAGAAAAGTTTACAACCCAATCTGAAGGTTTGGCGCTAGAAGGTTAGCATGGACATTACACACGTCTTCCATACCAGGTATCAAGTTATACTGCTGGGCGAACAGGGGCACACTTCACACAAACCCACTTGTCTATGGTGACACCACAATATTTTCAACCTGTGTCTCATAACAAGGGTTACACCTGAATTAGCCCATTATTGAGTTTCAACTAAATTCATCACAGCAGTTGTCAGCAAGGAGTAACGTATGGCACTGGTAAATTTTAGTTTTGGTACAAGAAGATACAGTAAATACATAAGAGCAATGAGTTTGGTTTCTAACTGTCAAACTCGTTGTAATCTCTGCACTTTCCAACGCAAACATTTTACTGTTTGTAAACTGAGCCCACTCGCCTAGTGACGGACACGAATTTTCTCATTTTGTTAGTGATGTTGTCTTGTTTGACTGTAAATACATTATTAGAAATATAAGGTACAGGGCCCCGTTTCACAAAGACGTCATAACTTTACCAGTATACCGTGGTTTGATTGAGAAATTGTGAATGAGTGAAATAAAGTTTTACATAGCTTTCAGCAATATTTCAGCTAAATCGCCATGTGGTGTACAAGAGGCACACCGAGGAAGTAGCAGATGAGAAAAAGAGAATGACAGAAAGAAACGCTACAGCAAAAGATCCTCATTTTAGCCGGCTTGTACGTCAAGCATGGGGTTACTGGGGCCCTATTTTTTCCAGTGTCCGAGGACACTCTCCGGAAACCCAACAGGAGTAAGATTGATTGAAAAAATATCACATACAACTATTATCAATGCTAACAATTCAGTTCACATTATGTAAAATGTCTAACGTTTGAACTATTTTAAATAAAGTATAACCATTTTATATTGTCTGTGACATTTCTAGAAAACGGCAAAACAAATAAAGAATCCCTTTAGATGTAACCCACATATATAGTTTACTTTAAAACTTGTGCTATATTACAACTAATTTGCACTGTATATTGACGGGCTCTGTGGGCGTTAGTTGGAATTGCTTTTAAGTTGCCAGTCGTTCTATATTTACATAAAGTAAACACTTTAAAAAGTTGTTATTGTTAGCGAAGTTGACCTTGAGTATTGAAGTATCCGGCTGCGTAGTACCAGGGATATACACACATCTAGTTAACGGAAGACTAAACATTACTCTTGATTCAGCATTGAGAGGCCGGTTATCTTCGGAACTATCAAGCTTGTAAGGCGGACCAGATGTCACCAGGGGCGGACAAAAGATCGAAAGTGTCATAAATATCCTTTTGATATTCTAATGATTAACAGTGATTCCAATGTTGCTGTAGGGATACCAGAGGGGTTAATACCTTGTGGCGCAGCTAAATGCCATACATATTGCAATATATCGCGAGAAAGAAAATATGGCTTGTGTTTACTATGTGATATTTTTCATATTTTTATGTTCAAATTCCATTCTAAATTTACTGTTACAAACGTATCCTGTGATAATGTAAAAAATAGCTTTTATAGGAGCTCTTTAAAACAAATTTTAACAGAAGAGCTTTCCAACAGCACAAGTTAGTTACACTTTTAAATTGAACTAAAATAAATTCAGCATTTTCGGTTAATGTATGACTTTTAATTAATACACATTCAGAATACAAGCTATTTTATAAAACAACAACGTGATTATCAGTATACCTGAACATCACAAACGTATCTATCTCAGTTCGTATTGCGGTTTACAGGTGTACCGCGCAGCCCTAAGCATGACTCAACATTTCATCACGCCGACTCTTGGCTTCAGACACCCCACCTGGTAAGGTTAGTTCCGTAAAGAGATCATACACTGCTGCAAACTTATGGACTTGTTAGAAGAGCAATTATATGCCCTGTTGAGTTGTCCGCAAATACACAATGACAAGCCTTCGCATAATGGTCTGAATACGATGTCTGTCGAGAGAGATTCCACTAGACATACAGGTAATGCACCACAAAACCGGGGAAGGACATTATCTGACGCTAATATAGACATGTTGCTGAGTAGTAGAAATGCCATTTTATAAAATACAAAACTAGACCATGCCAACAAATGTGTATATATTGTTGTATGTGGACTCGATTTGTTTACAAAGACGCAACCAGCTGCAGATAGTCCAGATCGGAGTTGATGACTGACAGGTTGTGCAAGACTATACTGAGGTTCACAGCGTAATTGCTAGACAACATAACAAACCTAACACTATAATTATTATATTTTAGCTTCCAAACAGTAAAGAAGCGTGATCTACACACATCTTAATGACGATGCACTTTAAGATATTCTTAGACACACCACTTACCAGATAGTCTGGGGCTGACGACTCCGCTGAGCATTGTTATTACTGGAGTCTAATACTGTTATTTATTTGCTTTCAAATATATTCGTAAGTGCACTCGTATCGCTGTAATGGCTTCTACATTTCCGTCAGTTCAGCAACACAATGTCCTGTGTTAACACGCTTTACTGCATTATTCGTTTGTAAGACGTTATTGTCCTGGCGCCCGTTCCACAAAACTGTAATTGGGATCAGACGTCTTAACTTTCATCTTAGCGCTCTCGTGAGGAGAGCGCTAAGATGAAAGCTAAGACGTCTTAGCCATACAAAGAATTTGTGGTGCAAATCATGCTACTTCCCAAGCTTCCTGTAGCTGTTTCGCTCAATGGTAGTGTTTAACCGTCAAGAAATACATTGACAAATTTCGGTCTTTAGTTATTATACCTTTGTGGAACGGGCCCCTGACAGGCAGCAAACAAAGACACTTTGTAAACCCAATTTGAAGTGCAATAAACGTCATAAGTAAAAGAGATAAAAGGTGACTCATTTCTTTGTAAAAAATATTTGATAGAATGCTAATTAATTTTTTGAAGCATTGACTTC
>JAULCD010219049.1:0-10536 GCA_032361085.1 Calliostoma canaliculatum
TTTATCTACTAAAAGATTTAATTAATTACATTAGATATTTATATTGTATGTTGATTTATTCATATGTTAATTATATGGCTGTACATTTAAAAGGAAAAGATCTAGTAAGTTATCTGAGCTTTTCTCTAATCCTTTTGATGGTTTTCTATCAATAAAATATGTTTAAATCAAAATCAGGAAACCGTACCACATGGTGGAGGAAGTGTGGTGGTTTGGGGAGGCATTTGAGGGAACACCAAGACCGACCTCATTATTATCGATGTCAACTTGACAGCTCGTCGGTATATTGATGAAGTCCTGCGGCCCCATGTCCTGCCTTTCCAGGAAAATCCAACAAAATCAAGGAACCGTGTTTCAGCAAGACAATGCCACACCCACACTTCAGCCGTTACTATGGCCTTTCTCAACGCCAACAACGTGCCCGTCCTGCTCTGGCCACCAAGATCACCTGGCATGTATTATCTTGGTCGTCGGATTTGACAACAGTATTGGCAATAGTTTCATATGTAGTGTAACTTAAAATTATGTACAGTTTAGTGACAATAATGGCTCAAGTTTTGAAACGCAACCATAATACCATAATATCTACATGTTATTTTTTTATATCTTAGATAAACGCAGAACAGTTTATTAAACATGCTTCATCAACTTGCCATTACTCAACGTTAATATGTATTGCTATTTTAAACATAAAACTACAACAACATCCAACAACAACATCTACTCGAGAATCTACAACAAAATCTAACTTCAGCACCTTAAAAAAAACATCACCGGCCTCTGTGGTTGGGTGGTTAGTGTATTGGCCCAAAAACTGATAGGTGCGGGGTTGGACACCGGCCACACAAGATGAAATGACGTTATAAAACTTGCACTCTTACGATAGGGCATGGTAAGAATCAGTTGGCTTGAAGTCAGTGCACCGTGTCTGAGTGGGAGATTAAGAATTAGTTGGCTTGAAGTCAGTGCACGTGTCTGAGTTGGAGATTAAGAATTAGTTGGCTTGAAGTCAGTGCACCGTGTCTGAGTGGGAGATTAGTATTAATTGCCACATGATATCTCAGTGATCTAGCACCAACATATCGGTGAAAATTCAATCTATTACAAGAACGCGCACGCACGCACACACATACATACATTAATTAGCATGGATGACTAGCAGATAACTCCTGAAACGTGCGTTGATAGCCCCTCATTACACTGCCACCACTAAGTTGATCTCTCCGACGGACACATGCATCAAGGAAACGATCTTTATGGAGTCTGTAAACACGCTGCCTTCCATCCACAACTGACAAACAATATCGTGACTGGTCTGAAAAGACTAGCCTACGGTAGAAAAGTGAGGGTTAGTGTGCATACTTTAGTGACAGTAACGGGGCTGAAGCACGGGGCCACAGAATGGACGTCAACAATTCATCTCGGCTCTGCTTGGACAGTGGGTCGAATAACTGTCGAAGGGTGGATCCTTCTTCGATGAATACCAATCATGGCTGCTGCTGTTGCAGTTCTGAAGCGATCTCGGGGGTGCGCCAATCGAATCTGTCCATCTAGTCCAGGTCAAGGTTGGTCAGCAAAACTCCCTGTCAGTTGGTGACGACTGACAAGACTGATTAACATTGAAACGCCTGGCAACGACATGTTGTAAAATACCGGCTTTAAGGAGCCCCAGAAGGCGTTCCTGTTGGTTCGGATTCAGTCGTGGCATTTCAAAACCGGGTACTGAACTCTCTAAAGAATTCACGAAATACATGTGCATTTTTATAGTCATGATAACATTACTGTGTTTTAACAAATGATCAGAAATGATGTACGTTTTACGTTGCACTTTACCACCATATCCTTATATTTAGCACATAAAGACTCCGGTTTTGCTTGCCCCGTGGGACACCCAGACTAAGAATAAGTTCCAGGACCTATGCTTATCGTCCAATTGGAACTTTATATTCTTTCACCCCTGCGATGCTACAAGTGCCAAAGGTTCGGGCATAGCTTTCGTGCATGCCAGAGTTTAAAATTGGTCTGCCACGTTTGTGGCAAACAGGACCATGATGGCTCCACAGGCGAGAGAGCACTAAAATACTCCAACTGTAAAATTCAGCATATGACATATTCCAAACAGTCTCCTTCTCTTACCAGGGAACAGAAAATACTTAACAGATTAAAACTGAAAACATCAACACATTCCAGGAAGCTCGTAAGAGGCTCGCTTCTCTTGATTGCTCGTCTTATGCAGTTGCAGCATTCAACACAATCAAACGCCTGTCAGACAGAATACACCCAACCATCGGCGTTTATGACCAAAAAGTGAACAAAAGGCCAGGGCTCTATTTTACAAAGACGTAACAACTTTACGACGTCGTAAACTATGTCATTGGGTTCATGGATTTGGTTTACAAATGCACACAAAAATTGTAAACTGTGCACTTTCCAAAGAAAAATTTTCACAAAGACGTCATAAATTTACGACGTTGAAACCATGTCATTGGGTTCATGGATTTGGTTTACAAATGCAAGTGTTTTACAAATACGACGTCATAAAGTTATGACGCCTTTGTGAAACGGGGCCGGGGCAAATACGCCAGACAAGACTTCCAAGGGCTAAAGGAAACCTGTCTGTCTTGCCAACAGGTTCGAGAGCCTTGAGTTATGGAGCATGAGGACGATAATCCTCCACCATCAGGCTATTAGAACCCTAACGACAGTATGGGTTTCCGTCAAAAGGAGAAGAATCCCGATGGAATGCTCGCCTTACATAAATTTTAGTTGATGTCTTTTATACTTTATATTTAACTGACAATGTCTGTTATTCAGTGGAATCATCGTGAATTAAGGACATATTTTAATGAAATGGGTCTTATGGCTCGAAAGTATAACCCTATTGCATTTTGTCTTCAAGAGACTCATCCAAAGGCATCTGATACTATTCAGATGAGGTAGTTTACCATGTATAATGCCTTTTCCAATAATCCTGAAAAGGGCTAAAGAAGGTTCTTTCATCTTGGACAGGAAAGTCATTGTAAACTGTCAGGCTCATTTAAAAAAAACTAATCTTCAAGCTGTAGCTGTTCAACTTATTCAAAACAATAACAATATGTTCTAATTATATTCCACTATCAACTCTCGATGATCAGTTTCAGCAAGTACTTAAACCTTACATACTTTAAGGTGGGTGCAATAGTAATAACCCTAATAAGGCTTTTTAAAAAGTAGAAGATAATACAATTCAAAATGATGTCTCATCATTTACTGATGGATCAAATACAATTGACATCCAACCTCTTACACTGCCATACATGTAAGCTTTAATTACCCGTCCTTGTTGCAGGACTTCAGTATGTTTGAAAACCTATCTGGTTTAATTAAAATCAAGTTACAACAGGATAGGTTTTCAGCAGCCTATTTAGGTTCTCACGTGTGTTTCATTCATCGTTAATCTATAACGCCATTTCTGTAAGCCTAAGACGCTCAGAGTTGTTTTTATCATCACAATATGACAAAGGCCAACCAAGGTTCTTCAAACAGACGCATTATGGACCACTTCAGCACAAGTTGTATCCAGTTACATTGCCCTTTCTCATGCACATTTTCACACGAATCGCTAACATGTGTTATTGTTATTGGTTATTGCTTAACGTCGCTCATGCGGCAATAACCAATAACAATAACACAGGTTAGTGATTCCGCGTCCTGTTTCGGCAGTCTGATTTGTAGCAGAGCTGCCACCTAGTGGTACCTACAAATGTTGACTAGAACTGACGAAACAAAGGGAATACTGTAGTATTGCATCTTCACAGCTTTAAAATGAATACTGACCTTTATCATAGATATAATACTAAACGAAGCAAGCTATTAATTGAAAAGTGCACAATTTAGAACACATTGGCATTGTTAAACCGTACCCACCCAAAACTGTACAGATCTTGTTTTGGTCTACGTATGATTTTTGTCAACCTGAAATATCAAGCAGGTTCAAAAGATGTATGCTACAAGTGAACGGGATCTTTCGCTTAATTATTTTAAAAAAACTTTTTGCTACAGTTTGTAACATGATCAAAACACTTATTATGAATAATAAACTAATCTGAACAAAAACGATCAGGTGAATTTGAAAATAAAATACCCACTTTACTATTCAGAAGTTATGGCAGTTAAGTCTCGTTACTTTGATAAGTTGACACCATTGCCCTTTCGTTTTCACTTGAATTTCGATTTGTTTCAGATTTCGATGCAACTTAAATTAAATATGCAAAAGCTGCACGATAATGCAAAGGTTTAAGATAGCAAACTGCCTTGTTTCACGAATATGAGACTAATAATTTTTAACTGTCGTACAAAAAGAGGACAGCTCTGCACGACCATCTTGCATTACGATATGTTGCAACTACATGGTATTCGAGACATAGTTTAAACATCATTACTGCCATAAAAGCATTGGTTTTCTTGGTTTTCAACGAGGACTTGACGCAGAAGAGTGAGAAGGAATGTGATGCTGACTTTACGTTTTTCTTAGACACGCTAAACTTTGTAACTAATATTGATATACAGATCTACATGACGCACATATATTTATGCTTGAGGCTCTAAGATTGTATATTGTTGATATATACACTCTTCAAAAAAAGAAACGCTAAATGAACATCAAAAATGGAAATTGAATTTTTGAGGTAGCATGTCGACTTAAAAAAGTTTAGCATTGTTTTTTTCTGGTGTGTTTAGAATATAATGCGTGAGTAAGCGCAACCATGATTTTGAATGGTGTTAACGACCGTAATTGTCATGATGAGCATGACAGTCATGTAAGACAACTAAAACCCGCAATGATTGCTTTTCATGTGCAAAGCTTGAGTAAAAGGCTTGACTGTAAAAACCCAAGTGCATCTCGCAGTTTCATTCAAGATACTGAAAAGTATAAAAGGAAAAAAATGCCACGACTCAACGATGCCGCCCGAAATATTGCCATTGGACATATCAAGTTGGTGAATCAGAGAGTGTCGTGGCGAGGAACTTCAATGTTTATGCTAGCACAAAATCACGTTTGTGGGATCGATTTGTACAGACCAATTCAACCAATGACTGTCCAAGATCAGAAAGACATCACACCACACACGCTCAGGACCGCTACAACTGGCTAACTTACCTGAGTAGTCATCACGTGCAAGCCGACGAAAAGTTGCCCCCTCCCTGACACGATTGCATCAACGTCAGCGGATCAGATGTTGTAACAGGGTTGAATCACGGAACCTCAGATAATGGAGACGCATTTGGTTCAGTGATTAATTACGTTTTCTCCTCGAGCGACGTGACGGAAGACAACGTGTTTACAAACGACTGAAAGAACGTTTTGTGGCTAATTGATAGGTCGACAGATTCAGTGGAAGGACTATCATAGTATGGGGAGCCATCTCCTACAACCGTAAATTAGAACTGGTGCTTGTGAGAGAGAATCTAACGGCCAACCGATATGTCGACCAGATTCTCCATCCTCTCGTGGTTCCTCTTGTTGACCGGATGGAGCTGCTTTAGCTGGACAATGCCAAACTGCACACAGCACGTGCTACAGTTGACAATCTAGCCAATAACAACATCATGTCCTCCCTTGGCCCTCCAGATATCCAGATTTAATCCCAATAAAGCGTGTACAACAACGTCGTAATCCACCACGAACCCTTGCACAGTTGTTTCACATGTTGCAGGAAGAATGGAACAAGTACACAGCATACAACGCAATACACAGCATATGAATGTTCAGAAACAACTTACAGAACAGAGCGACCAAACAAAACATGCACGTGCATGAAAACAACATGGCTGTGAACAGGGATATGTGTGGTGGGTGCTACTAGTTAAGGCAAGCCATTATCACTTTTTTGAACAACAGATGTCATCACTGCCATTTAGTGATTCAAACATGCAACTTTCGTATCAATATTGTTGCTGTGTCCAATAGACTCTGTCATGACAGATTATGGATTTAGATCATTCTCTAACGTTAATATTTCATCATTACTGAAGGGATTCACCTCGACGAATAAATTTAGAAGTCTCTGGGGCGCGCATGGATCCCTGCAAAGGAAAGATTTCCAGTGAAATTCGATACTCACACATAACAATGGCAACCACAGGATCCTGTGATGATCATGGGGGTTGAATTTGGAAGACTTTAAGTTTGAAGGTTATACCCACTGTGGAAGGATATTTAAATGTGGAAACATCAGTTGAATTGTTTTTGAAATCAGTTACCAAACGGGTAACATGCGCTGACTTACACAAAATGAAAGGTTACGTGCCCATGGAATGCTACAGGTTGGCACATCACAGACCGTTGTGACACGGATGATGAACGTTTCACAGACTGTCATAAGCAGATTATGGTCCAGATATCGTGCTACATATTTTGTTAACACAAGACAACACTCGGGTCGACCGCTCTTGCACAAGATCGATTTATCCGTACTTTAACCTTGAAAAACCCGTGTCATAACTACTAATCAAATTAAAGCTCGACTCCAAGCAGCAATTGATGTGAGAGTGAGTGGCCAAACGATTAGAAATCGACTGCACAGAGCTCATTTACACGCCCGACGTCCTGGCGTCATTCCATGTTTGAGACATCATCACATTAGGGCAAGACGATTTTGGTGCTGGGATCGTCAACACTGGAATAATCACCGTTTTCAGATGAATCAAGGTTCACTGTGGACTTCCTGGACAGGCGTAGGAGTGTGTGGCGTCGACGAAACTAACGTTATCATGATGTTAACGTCATTAAAGGTGTGGGAGATATGTTCGGACGTGTCACAGGCTAGTATTACCGGGACAACATCGTGACAGCTCATGCCGTTTGCCCGTCGTCGTGGCCGTCATTTCATCTTCCAGAGCCCCGTTTCACAAAGACGTCATAACTCTACGAGGTATGACGTCTTTGTCAAACGGGGCCCAGGATGATAATGCAGGAAGTCATAGGGTCAGGATTGTTACAGATTACCTCCAACAGCAGAATATCACCACAATGCTATGGCCAGCGCTGAGTGCGGACCTGTCCCCCATCCAGCATGTCTGGGACATGCTTGGACAGCGATTACGCAACCGTCCACATCGTCCTACCGTGGTAACCTTTATTGACTTTGGTTTCATGTCTTGACAACTTAGCTGGTTGCCCTGAGTATGAAATAATTGTGCTTCACCGCAGTACAAGATGTGTGGAATAACTTGACAAATGTTCTCTTAATACTTTGTAGTCACAATTTTGGTTTCATAATTTTGTACATCGAATATCCCCTACTTTTTAAAAAAGTTATATTTTTATATTATTTATTCATGTTGCCATTATAATGCTTAATAACGGTTTGAGAAGCTGTTTAGAAACCTAGTACATTGTAAATAAATTATAAAATCCATAAACTATTTTTTCCTCATTAGAGATTGTTAGATGAAAGTTAAAACGTCTTAACATCCCGATACCTTTGTGAAACGGGGCCCTGGTGGATTTCCATGTCAAACAGCGTTAAAACGTCAACCAACAAATTGCATTTATAATTATTGCCACGCTATTTGCAGATAAAAACATTATTTCAAATACAAAGGAACATGTTTACACATTCACATTGATAAAGATGGACATCGCCAATGACGTAAATGACAGGCAGGCCGACGCGGGCACGCTCTCAGCTTGCCAATGTTTATTTGTTAGATTACATATTTCTTTGTACTTCATGACATATTGGTCATAAAGTGTAATGTAAACTTGTCCTTTGTTGTTTGTTACATGCAAGCTCAATTAACATGACATTTTATTTTAAAAAGACAAGAAAAATAGCTTTAAAACTTTTTAGCCGAATACAATTTCATGGATAGCCTGCATGAGGTGATGAGTAGAGGACACCTGACTAATGGTTTTACAAATGCTAAAATGGAATCCCAAATAGTGACTAGGTTCTAAACCTTTGTCGTGTTGTCAAATATAGCCAATTCGTGCAGTTTTAGAAAATAGTCTTGACTTGACTAGTATCTATGGATATATAACTAATAACCCATGAAAAAATGTGTAAACTTCATCTTAAAAAAATAAAGGAGTATAATATGCTGACTGAAGGTAAAAATGTTTAACACGTTTTTGGAATGACCTTGACCTTATGACAGATAAGCGCAAAGAACGCCTGTTTTCACAACATTGTCAAACACCATTCATACCATAAAACATTATCAAACATAAGGCATACAAGCATACGACATGATCAAACATCGTTCCTACAAGCATGCGACATTATCAAACATAATGCATACAAGCATACGATATTATCAAACATAGTTCATACAAGCATGCAACATTATCAAAGTATATACAAGCATGCGAAATCAAATATCGTTCATACAAGCATGCGAAATCAAATATCGTTCATACAAGCAAGCGACATTATCAAACATAATTCATACAAGCATGTGACATTAAACATCGTTCAAACGAGCATGCGACATTAAACATCATTCATACAAGCATGCGACATTATCAAACATCGTTCATACAAAGCAACATTATCAAACATCGTTCATACAAGCATACACCACCATCAAACATAATGCATACAATCATATGACATCAAACATCGTTTATACGAGCATGCGACATTATCAAACATCGATCATACAGGCGTAGGCATGCAACACTATCAAATATTGTCCATACAAGCATTTAACATCACCAAACATCACTTAAACAAACACGCAAAATGATATATAATAATAGTTAATATAATCATGCAACTATATCAAACATCGTTCTTACCAGCATGCAACATTGTCAAACATTTTTCATACAAGTATGCAACGAATATTCTTGGATCTCTTAGTGACCTTGTCCTTTAAGCGATTTACATTTATTATTCTCATGTAATAACATTTAATCAATAACCTTTAATATAAACGCTGTAAAAGATTATTTACAATGTAACCTTGTCGTTTTAGTCGATGACCATAAAACGTGACTTGGATAAGCTCCACATGGACATACATTTCAGATCGATAACAACGTTATGAATGTAAATTAGTTGAACAAGTATGAAGAAAGACACCTGTTTTGTTAAATACATTTACAGCGTAATTACACAGTTAAGTGTTCCACAGGCGATACGTTTGAAGATTGCCGCGTTGTTTGATGCTGAAACTTGATCCAGGAGTTCCGGTGCACTAACCTCAGCATAACTCAAGTAACTGTAGTCAACGCTGATGTCAACGTTGACAAAATGTAAGTCCAAAAGCATTTTTACTTTAATTTTAGTTTATCTGAGTAATGTAATGCGTGGATTCCTCATTAAAGTGTACTGTTATATGTGATTTATTCGTAACATCTTTGTAACACCTTTCAGGTTTTTATCCAAAGTACACTTTCATTTCCTTCCTTGATAAGTCACTCAAACAACGTCTCACGAACTGACAAGGATACAGTTAACCGTGTTCAAGTAGTGCAGTGATCAAAGTTAGAGTGAATGGAAAAGAGTCATCCCAGCACGTTTTGCCTTTATCTTGTACAAGCTATCATTACAGGCAGCTACCACTGAAACAATGGATTCAATTTACAAAAGCCAAAACAGTTGTAAACTGTGCATTTTTCAGAGTAAAACGAGTTTACGAACTTATTTTTGTATTAGTAAACTAACGTATTGATCCAGTGACAACTGCCTGGTTATCTCGGACTATGATTCTGGTAATACAGACGATTTTTTTTACTGACATCAACAACGCCCAAGGCATTGAGACATATAATCTATTCCAAGACTGCTTTCTGTCGGATGAAATTTCACATTAGCATTTTGGGAATTATTATTGATTTTATGCGGGAAATGAACTTCAGCGCAGAGAACAATTATGACTCTCTCTGCCCGTCCAAGTTAACTTAAGTCTGTCACGATACGGACGTATTACTAACCAGTTAGAAATGAGGTTTTACAGACTTTCAAAATACAAACCATTTATTCTAGTTACAAGTCTAATGTTTTATATCCAGACTTGCTGGTAAAATATCATACAGAACAAATAAAAAGGAAAATAAAACATCATAATAAAAACATTTTCTGAAGTAAAACAAGTAACAATTGTTAATTTTATTACTTTGAACTTCCAGTGGCATCATTCAGCAAGTGGCATCATCCATCCAGTGGTATCATTTATCCAGTGGCATCATTCATCCAGTGGTATCATTCATCCAGTGGCATCATTCATCCAGTGGTATCATCTGTCCAGTGGCATCATTCATCCGGTGGCATCATTCATCCAGTGGCATCATTCATCCAGTGGTATCATTCATCCAGTGGCATCATTCATCCAGTGGCATCATCCACCCAATGGCATCATTCATCCAGTGGTATCATTCATCCAGTGGTATCATTCATCCAGTGGTATCATTTATCCAGTGGTATCATTCATCCAGTGGCATCATTCATCCAGTGGTATCATTTATCCAGTGGCATCATTCATCCAGTGGCATCATTCATCCAGTGGTATCATTCATCCAGTGGCATCATTCATCCAGTGGCATCA
>JAULCD010219160.1:0-10533 GCA_032361085.1 Calliostoma canaliculatum
CAACACTTTTTTATTTGGCCTTAGCATATTCTCTTTTTAGATAGTTTCATCTCAAGTACAACAAATGTTGTGTTTTTCACTGTCTAAAGGGCAGGAAATTCACTTATCATAAATACGTGTACACAATTTACAACAATTTTGGGGCATTTGTAAAATTCATAACCCACTGGGCTGATTAGGGGGGTGGGGTTTTACGACATCGTCTGTTTTTTTAGACGACATATAGGATGAATAGTGCGGTATTTAAAGTGATGGTCGAGAGTTGTTATCTTATTTTGTTATTATTTTTCTATTTTTGTGTTTTTATTTTTTGAAACATTAATGTTTACGCAGCCTTAATATAATACAAAATATTAAATTATCTTCTTAAAGTAAAGTTTTTTTTTTAATGAGTGCTCTTCCTGTGACATGAGTTGTATAAAGTATAATATAAAGTATAATATTTGCAGTAGTATCAGTGTGAAACATGTGACCATTGGTAAACACTCATTAGAGAATCTTTTTTTCATTTGCATTAATACAAAGTTATTGTAGACACAAGAAAGTTGCTTATTTGCATAAATGAATAATGTGAATAGTTGTAGTTGTACTTTAATTAAGAAAGGACTAAATGTATTAACAAACAAACGCCGCCGAAATACTCCTGAAGCAAAATGACCAAACTTTTTCTAAATAAAATATTGGTTTTTTTTAAAGTGCACAGTTAAGAACAATGTTGACAGTTGTAATCCAAACCCATTCGTCCAGTGTTGTGTTACAAAATCACGAGACTTCAGAATTAAACAAAACTAAAACCTGATCAGTGACTAATAAAGTGACTGAAAGGTTGGATCACACTCTAAACAAACACTAAAGGAGCAAACTTTTAACGTGTAAAGGATGCAACGACTTTTTAAAATATAAAAACCATGCTATGCATCTGTGTAAAAATTAATAATCAAGCCCAGATTGATTCTTACCAAATAATTGTCTTACAGTGTAAATTTAATTATCAAACTTTTAGCTTACTGAGAAATAGTCCAAATCAAAGTAAAATTTTGCTCTCCCCCAACCCCTAAATTTAAATGGTCGCTCTCTGCTACAGTGACACTGTACCCGGTCCGATAAAGGTGCATAGCGATATGTCCAACTGTTGAACTTTGTCGTTATTAAGTCAACAAGCATTTGCCTGTGACGCCCACGATATGAGATATGTTGACTAATCCGATCTGTGTACAGGAAAGTTTATAAGAGGCTTTATCAACAAGGAAAGGTATTACATTTAAATGTTATCATCTGAGAATTCTCCGAGAGTAAGTTTATTAAAACCATAGGGAGACATGAGCACGAGAGTCCATTGTTGCACTGAAAAAATGTATAAATATTATTTATCGGATTTCCATTGGTTTGATGAGATTTTCATTGGAAATCTCATCAAATCAATGGAAATCCGTTATATAATTTCTACACATTTTGTTCTAGTGTTGGGTGTTTAAATTGCATCCTGTGATAATTGCTTGAAAGGACTCTAAAACTAACCTGCAATGATTAAAAAATTCCATATAAACGGGAAAATGTTATAGATACAATTTTGTGCCATGAAGTTGGCTACAAATTCTGAAATATTAGTTTTAAAATTCAATATTAGTCTACTGCCTTCACTTAATACAGTTTAAAAAGATAAAACGAATTTTTAATCGCTGTTAGACATCACACATTTGGCCAATATGTTTGAATTACTGATACACGATCAGATGCACTCTGAGGTGTTGTGTTCCTGCTTCAAAACAACGCCCCTGTCCATACAGCCCTTGTATGTCTGAAGCCACTAACCGTGGCTTCGAAGTGTTGCCATTTCCCCTTAGTCCCCTGGCCCCCGTCCCTCAAATCGATCTTAGTGTAAAGTTGTTCGTAAGTGATTTCTGAAACAATTTCATGTGGAGTTGTTTCTTATCATAGGCTTACGACTGCCGTAGCCCATAGATTCGTTTAGAACCAGTACCGAATGGTTTCAAAGTTTCTTTCACGATGAAATGGTTTTATCATCGGTTAACCAAGTGTGGTAATATGAGGAGAGACTAGGTTGAAATGTGAGACTTATTTAAAACATATCTCACATCATTTTGTCCAGGTGGAGTTTCAAACTTTTTGAAAGACCCTCGTAGTTTACGTAATAGTAACTTCCCGATGGTTTTGTAAAACGACACCCTGTCACTATATTTATTACGCTAGACTCATAACTATCAGTGACTGTATCGATGCTGGGTAATTGACGTTAAAACTTGACCTTGACAATGAAGTTGACGTTGTTAGTACGTAACATCTCGAGGACTGCTATCTAATGTTAACTTACTTAGCATAGATGACTTTATGCCTGTTGGACGGTGACAAACACAACTATATATTATATTTGGAATTACACTATTTTAAAAAGTGACTATTCTGTCATTTTGCGTGGTTGAGTTCCGTGTGGGATTTGAAACCACACTCTCAGTTTCAAGCACTAAAACCGCCAGCACTGAGCACCACAACACTTAAACCATTCAGCCACGAGGATTTCGCTTGTGAGTATACTTATGTAATATATAACGGACGAGTGACAGTTCTTTAACACGATACAAAATAACTGTTGCACATCTTTATTATATATTACATAAAGCACAGTAAAAACACCGAGTACTCTTTCTGCAGCTTGGTTTGTATTTCGTGATTTGTTTTCAGTACATTATCAGTGTATAAACGCGTAACACGTGACAAGAGACGTGGTAAATACTTAGTGGACAGACTTTACACTCGGATTTGAAGAAAAAAAACAAGTTATTGCAGATACTAGAAAGTTGTTTATTTCCAATAGTAACACTGTTCATAACTGACGAGCTCATTCGCAATAACAAAATATATAAATTTACTTTAGTTTCACAACTTCTAAAGCATTACAAATGCATTTTACAACCTTTATAAATTTATGTTAAATTTCAAGCTATGACAATATTACCAACGTATATAATAATTAATATTTAATTGATATGGGTATTAAACTGCCTATAAATGGTTTTCAAGTATGTATGTTTGGTAACTATGTACTTTTTTGTTTGAGAGACATTTTAGAAGATGTAAGTACTGAATAATTATGACAATCTTTATGAATAATTAACTTCTTTATTGCACAGTAGCGACGTTTCGGTATGGATTTTTATACCGTTTATAGCTGAAACAGCTTGAAAACGATATAAGAATCTATAGCGAAACGTCGCTACTGTACAATAAAGAAGTTGATTATTCATAAGGTTTGTCATATTTATTATGTACTTTTTATGAAGAATTCATTTATATTCTTTTTATGGGTTAGGGGTTTATAGTTCACAATAGTTATGATATTTTAACATATACAAATATCAAACTTGTTCTGTACTGTGCACTTCTATTGAAAGATTTGGGTCTTTTTGGGGTGTAAAAAAACACTTTTAAAACTAGTTTGGCATTTGTGAAGTTAACCCTATGGGCCAGTCTTGGACACGTGTTGATCGTCATTTGCGAATTACAGTGATCAATCAGCCGCTCGTTTGTCAAGAATAAGCACTACTCCAGATCCAAGGTGGAGAATCCCTGCAACCACTGTCAGTCCGAACGCCCAGCTGAGATTAAGTGTGGTAGCTCCACCGAATACACCCACTCCTGCTATTATCATGAGACCTGAAACACACAACTTGGGTTTCATGTTTTGTCCACGTTTTGTTGATCATACAAAAATGTAAATAGTAAAACTAAATTTATCTTTGTAATTTTTTGTTTTGTTATTGATCAAGAACAAACTCTATAACTGAGTATTGTTTTTTATAATTTAACTAAAAAAAGTTTTGATAATATTGATGTTTTCTTTTCTTTATCCTCTTCCCCCTTTTGACTTTTTCTTTCCTTTCTTTACCCCCTTCATTTTTATATCTATGTTTGTATTTGTGAATTTTTGTTGTTGTGCCAAATTTAGAACATAGACAGATTATGGCCTGGTGATGATATTAAAAAAGATACAACTTTCTAAGTCTTTAAGAGCAAGGGCCATAATTCTTCAAAAATAGCATGGCCAAGTGCCGTAACTTGGCAACTAACTGTCCGATTTTTAATCTGCTTGAACCATTTTAAAACTTGTTCAATTTTAAGACAAATTGTTACCAAACCTAAGCTAAGCAGTATGGTAAAACAAAATGTTACGACGGTTTCAAAAAGGTCACCTAAAAATCATGAGATTTAATGACGCCCGACTTAGCAAATCTTCTACTCATAAAGTTACCAATGAATTTGAATGAAACGTGTATCTAAATAATAGCTAGGGTGTGTAGATAAAACGATAGCCGTTAAATTTTATGTAAGTCACTTGACTTTCGGTAAATTTGACATTTGACCGGAGAGTTCTTCTACGGCTAAATTCCGACTTTTCTTTACTGCACAAAAAGTATTTTACATAGACTATTGAGAATCTGCAGGTGTATAGAGCATGACATGCGCTACAACCTTCACGTTAAACATGTTTTTCTGAAATGTTAAATTTAGCCGCCAGCTTGAATTTTATGATTTTTACAAGTGAGTTCACAGAATCTTTGTTCAGATTTTATATGCCTGTTCTGCACATTTTACTAAGCCTATTTATCCCAAAATTTAATCATGGACAGACATTTGCCTAATGATCATTGACAAAAATTTACGTCCCCCTAGGTCTTTAAAATCAAGGACAATAACTCTTCAAAAATTTGGACTCAAGGGCGATAACACTGAAACTAATTGTGCGATTTAAAAACTGTTTGAACCATTTTTAAGCGTTTTCATTTTTCAAAAACATGTACTTAACTGCTAAGCTATCCAATAATTAGGAAAAAAGAAACGACAGTTTAAAAAAGGAAATTGTAAATTCTTCAGATTAAAAAAAACGCATGTTTGGAATTCTTCTCCTCTTAAAGTTACAGTTGAAAAAGAATGCAACTAAAATATAAAATGATCGATAGGGTGAGTAGAACAAAAGTTGTCTATTAATGTTTTTGTAGGTCACGTGACTTCCGGTCAGTTTTACCTTTCACCTGAAACATCCCTTTTTCGTTTAATTTCAACTATATTTTACTGCACAGACACTATTACACATACACTTATGGCACTCGACAGGTTAATAAAGAATAACAAGGGCTACAATTTTCATGTTACATGTGTTTTTGAAAAGTGTTTATCTTAGCCGCCATCTTAGATTTGAAGGTTTTCTTCAAGCACCACCTTTTCGCGATTGCAAAAATAACTTATCAACATAAAGTTATGAAAATATACGAAAATGATAGAGCATGACATGCACTACAGATTTTATGTTAGATGTTTTTTCAAAAATTGTAAATTTTAAACGCAACTTTGAATTTCAAGGTTTTTTAAAAGATTTTGTACACAGTTTATTGAATATCATGATTTTACAATTCTTCTCTCCCTAAAGTCACAAAGAAAAATGAATGCAACTAATATGGAAAATAATTGCTAGGGTATATAGAATCAATTTCATATCTACCCACAGGCATTTTTGAAGATTAACTGGATAAAAGTTACAGACGAAAAATTTATTCAAAGGGTTAAATTGTCACAGAGCAGCAACATTGTTATAACATTTTTGTTGACAGACAGTGCGTCGCTATGGCGAAACACAGATTTCACCAGCTTCACATAACTCGCACACGTTTTTGCACGTTGAGATAGCTTACCTCTCTTGAAACACCCACTGCTTTTGGTTATCAGGCCGAAATAGGTGACAGGTTACAAATTTACCATCCCTGAAAGCTTGGTCTAAGAGGTAAAATTAAAGCATGTCTGTCAACCCAGAGACCGGCCACGTTGACTGACGTTGTCCCCGCGTTACACAAGTGTCTTAAGACTGTAAACTATCAATTTTAGGACGGGGCTAACGATAGTGTCATGGGATTGAGGGGTCGGGAGTCAAAGATCACAGGGTACAAGGTCATGGTCATGCGTAGTTAAAAAAAACAAGGACAACTTTCTGTCATGTCGAGCTGACCAGAGACTTTTCATCAAATTTAAACAATGCTCTCATCTCAACAGGACTAGCCAGTCGCACAAAGCCCTAGAGGTTGCTCGCAACTTTATTTATTATTATTATTATTCGTGAAAGAACAAGGGAATTAGTGTCTCGTTTGCTGTCTTTATTCCTACCAATTCCATCAATACAAAACGGTTTTCCTGTGTTAGGACCAACCTACACGAATACATGTGGTTTACAAATCATCCTGTGTTCAACTAGAAAAGGGAGGCCACACTTGCTCCAAGTCAAAATGCGTACTGCTTAAATACACTATTGCCGTCCAATCGCCAACATTATTGAAAAATGTTCTTTTCTGGAGTAGATTTGATTGAACCTATAAAAGAGACACTTGAGGATTTTTTTATGACAACAAGAAACATACCCTTTTATACATACCAAGCTTATTTTATATTCCTACAAAATGTATGTTACATACTCATATAAACAAGTTTAAGTACCTGATATTTTATTAAAATATCACACAACGAAAACCTTCTTTTAACAAAAAAACAACAACAAAATAATGCACTATTGATATCAAAACATAAACACAAATATTGTCGTGGAAAGTGTGTATGGCACCGAACATTTTCACTGAAAATGTCTACTTCAAACCTATCCTGTTGTAACTTCTGTAAAAAAATTGTTGTTGTTATTGTTGTTGTTAAATTATTTAAGGACTTCTATACATGACAACTTGGTTGTACCTATGTTCATAATATTTCGGTTCATTTGCTTTTTTCAGGAGAAGAGGAAACAACCTCTTATGCCCCGAAAAACATCGTGATCAAAAGAAGGTGAAGAGGCGCAAGCTTATTCCGCTGAAAAAAACCCACAGAACAAAGGTATTGCAACAACCCTATTTTATTCCACTGATGGTGTTAGATTCAATGTGAGCGCTATATTATGTGTGTAAACCAGTTATACACAGTCTCAGATTTTTTGTAAAGCAAATATTGAACAACAAGAAAACGTTGGAATGGAATTTTCGTGTGTGCTTCATCATGTGTTTATGTTCAGTTACCGAAAAGACGAAAAAACAATGCAAAACATCCAGTGCGAACAACTATGGATACAACAGAACTATTTAAATTCATAAGTAAATTTCCATTCGTGTCAGCCGTGGAAAGATCATAAAGTTTGCAAAACAGTCAAGAATATCAATATCTGGTGTAACCTTCATTACCTGTTTAACTCACATCCTCGTTGACCTAATGACTTGTCTGTTCCTGTGTGTGAATGTTTCACTACTGGTGTAGTGTCTTTTCCAATTTACCAACATGCTGCACTGGTGGCTCCCTTTGACGGATTTTACGTCCAGGATTGCCCAGATATGATCGATGGAATCGAGGTCTTTGCTTCTGGTTGGCTAAAAATTAAGGTAGGGTAGTAACAGCCTCTTGACGCAGCAATCCCAGATCATAACAAAGCCACTGCCACATGGAACTTATTCCAGAATGTTCTCCTCAGCATGACATTACGTCGCTTAACACATGCTCTAACATCTGACATGATCAACAGAAAGTGACTCCAGTCAGACTAATGGATTTTTCACTAGATGCAATATTTCAGTGATTAAAGGGACCTGAACAACATTAGTTATGATGACTTTAGAAGATGAAAAAAGAGTACAGAGTCAAACAACAAAGTCACAAAGTCACTAACGGGTATAATCACAGCAGTGCATCGACGAGGCATGGAGCCCACCAAATGGGCATGGAAGGCCTAGAAAATGGCCTGCCATATCCTCCTCAAATCATATGCCAAGTCACGGACGTTATCCAGAGGATGTGGAAGACCACGCAGACGGCGCTCAATTTCAACCCACACATGCTCTTTTGGGGGAAAATCTTGCAGACTATGGCAGTAACATGACATTGTTATAGTAAAGGAAATCAATTGTGACCCCACCTGTGTGAGGACAAGCGTTGTCCTGTTGAAATGTCAATCCCGGGCCATGACATTGCAGGAAAAAAATGACCACAGGCCTCAGAGTCTGATCTCTGTAGCCAACACCGGTGAGATTGCCCTGAACAACCACTGAAAGAGAATGCCGTGCTGTTATCTTACCCCAAATTATCACAGTTGCATGCATAACGTTCTCCCAAACGCCGGTAAACACGTTGTCGCCCGTTACTGTAGGAAATGTTGAACCTTGATTCATCTGTAAAGACAACATTTCTTCACCATATTCGAGGTTGGCGAACATGATTTCGACACCATCTTAGACCGTTGACTTCATGACGGTGTGTCAATATGGGATTATGGCAGGGTGTCGTGGTCGAATCCTGTACTGACGTAAGTGATTTCTGACAGTGTTGGGATTGATACAGCACAGTCCTTGAATTGTCTAGGGCGTCGTTACTGCCGTTTGAAACATGTGTCGGAGATGAATACCTCGAATCCATCTTTCTCTCATCCATTTTTACTCGGGGACATCCTACACGTGGGTGGTCGCCAATGTCATTTGTGTTCTTGTAACGCCTGACCAATGCCGATATCATGGTACGATGGCATTGGAAATTGCTGCCACCTGTTGTTGCCTCGTTCCCGCTCGGATCATTCCAGTGGCTTCATGACGTTGTGCAGCTGTTAGTCTTGACATTATTTGCTGGTGATATGCTTTTATCTGCGCCTAAGGGATTTTTGAATGACCACATATTATGCTTTCCAAAGTGACAGCAGGTTTTGAGTTGCACATGCTGTGTACAGCTGCACATGATGCACGTGCAGTAACAAATTTCACGTCCATAGACCCCTATCAATGACATCATATTAAATGGCACATGTATGAGCGTTTGAATGTCTCTAATATTTTAAACCTATATTTCATAAATGGACGGTGGGCCATTATATTAATCTTTTTTGGCGCACAGTTACTTTGTGTAACATATATATCTCTATTCCTCCTGAAGCATATTACCGACACTCATCACGTAAATCCCTTTTTCTGACATGCAATGTCTGGGTATAAAACCAGAAGATTTGTCACTTTATTCATCACTTAATACTTAAATGGGGAGAAGAAAACTTTAACAAGCAATGAAATGGCAAATCGTCGGCATGCATTCTACAGGCATGTCCTTCAAGGCCATTGGACGGCAATTAAGGTACAGTTACTCCGTCATCAGCCGACTTGTGCAAAAACATCAACAGACAGGAGAAGTTGAAGATTGACTAAGGCCTGGGTAACCCAGAATGACAACGCCCCGTGCTGATCGCAATCTCGCACGTCTGGTCAGGCGAAATCCTTTGCCACAAGTACGGTTTTGAAGCGCCTCTGGTTACCCAACACACATCTATTCACCAGAACCGTCAGAAGACCATACTTATTAAATGAATATTTTTCATTAAAATCAGTGCTGCGTGTATGACACTACTAAAATAACACGAATTGAAATAATGTTATTGTTATTTATTTGCTAATAGATCATTTTATCAACAGATATTAAGATTTGACTTCATTTGACTTAGCACAAAATTATTACAAGTTTTCTTTTTCCTCATAGTAAAAAATGGGGGTGCTAAATAAAGTTCCAGACCCCCATTTTACAAACACGTCATAACTTTATGACGTCGTAAACAGGGTTAATGAATTTGGTTTACAAATGCCAAAAAATTGTTGTAAACTGTCAACTTTCAAAAGAAAAAAATTGGGGTTTTTTTTAAAGTGCACAGTTTACAACGATTTTTTGCATTTGTAGTAGTAGTAGTAGTAGTAGTAGTAGTAGTAGTAGTAGTAGTAGTAGTAGTATTTTAGTGTCTCAGATATTACACAATATTCATAACGAACAGCAAAGGAGGGACCATTTAAATTTTAGAGATGCAAAGAGAGGGGCCATCGTCCATCGTCTATGTACAATCAACGCGATGTGCGATGGTGCGATGGTGCGATGGTGCGATGGTGCGATGGTGCGATGGTGCGATGGTGCAATGGTGCGATGCGATGGGCGATGGTGCGATGCGATGGACGATGCGATGTACGATGGTGCGATGCGATGGACGATAGTGCGATGCGATGGACGATGCGATGAATGATAGGGCGATGCGATAGACGATGCGATGCACAATGCGATGGACGATCCGATGGACGATGCGATGGACGATGCGATGCACGATGCGATACACAATGCGATACACGATGCGATGGACGATGCGATGCGATAAACGATGCGATGGACGATGCGATACACGATGCGATGGACGATGCGATACACGATGCGATGGACGATGCGATGGACGTTCAGTGATGAAAGCTAATATAATATATTTAATAATTCGTGTACGAGTTAGTGGCATCACACAAAATGCATAATTGACTTGACTACAACTTTTTCTACGGCGTCCAAATCGTAGTTCTGTTTAAAAGTAGGGCTGGCTTGATACAATTCACTAAAATATCCCGAATATACGTTGTCACCCAAAATTAGTTAGCTTATGTTGTTTTAAGACTAAAACTTCTATTATAGCCTAGAGATAACAGTTTGTTTTAA
>JAULCD010219271.1:0-10533 GCA_032361085.1 Calliostoma canaliculatum
GTAAACCAAATCCATTAACCCAGTGACATGGTTTACGACGTCGTAAAGTTATGACGTCTTTGTGAAACGGGGGCCAGTATGAAATATATCACTTGTGTCTATAACATCATTTAAAAAACCCAACTTTCACTCTCAAATCATTTCAGTGTTTATCATAAATAATTTCTTTACTGTATCTATTTTAGTTTCAATGCTGTAAGTAATTTTGTGGTACCTTTTAACCAATTTGGACATTACTAACATTGCAGCATTTTAAAACAGGTAAAGTTGGGCACAACACTTGCCTCAAAAAGGTACCATTATCCTTTATTAAGAAACATTAACTTATGTTCAGTGTGTTCAGTTTTGTTCAATGTAATCTGTATTTATTTAACCCATCAATGTGTTTTCATTTAAAAAATAAAATTAAGCTGTTAGGATGTTAAATTTCTCATGATGACAACACCTTTCTTAGATATGGAATAAAGTTGTAGCCTTATTACAATTAACGCAAGTTCTACCAAGGTTATCATTTGCCCATTTTAATGTTTAAATTCGAGTATTAATAGGTTGTTGGTACCTTTCTATCTGGAGCTCTTTTAAACAAAGGATAGGTTATTAAAAGCAAAATGTAGTTTTAAATATATGACTGGTTCCCATGACGAGCACAATTTATGACTGCTGTAGTTTCCCCCTTTTTGTATACGTCTTTACATTATCGAATATTTTTTTTATTTACTTTCAAACCAATAAGGATAGCTTAATTCATTTATTATCTCATTCCCACACAACATCCACTAGAAAAAAATGTATAGACATTATTCAGCAGTTTTCTATTGGTTTGATGAGATTTCCTGCGGAAATCTCATCAAACCAATAGAAAACCGCTGAATAATTTCTATACAGTTTTTCTAGTGGGCCGCCTGCTTGTTTTGTAGCGCATCCTTGTTCCCAACTATTTTTCACTATCGTACGTTATAATTAGAGTTAATATACAAAAAAACGTTGCGGTTCGTCCAATCTGAAGCCGTGAAATCCTACCCTGCGGTAATTTTCTAGAAAGAGCTCGAGCTCCCGAAATTATCACAGGGTAAGATATTAGCAGCATAAAGTAGCCACACTGTTAAATTTACTGAAATTAATTCAAATCACTAAAGTTATGTTTTATTTGCTGAATCATAATTCATAATAATATATCGTTATTGATTTCACTAATGTTTCTTTATGTGCTTTTTATGATTTTGTTGTTATTAAATTATTACATCTTGTGACAATAAGTTACAAGAATGATGTAATGTCGTTTAATTTTCGTATCGCCGAGTAGGGGCCATGGTTTTTAAAAATATAAAAATATTTTCTATTTTATGTGATTTTTTACAAAGAAATATGAAACTTTCGTTGATTTAGGTTCATGAAAATGGATATAAATAAGAAACTAAACATAGTATATTCGTTCTCATGAGCAACGTAATTTCAGTCGTATTTCTGTCATTGTAATATTAATACAAACATACAAAATTGTGACACGTGTTGTATCGTTAATGTCTAGGCCCCGTTTCTCAAAGCGATCTTAGACTAAGTTGATCTTAAGCGCTACAAAATAACATGGGCTTAAGACTGTCTTAGCGCAGGGATCGCTTTGGAACCGGTGCCATTCGGCACCGGTTCCAAATCGATCTATGCGCTACGACAGCCGTAAGCCTATGATAAGAAATAACTCCACAGAACACTGTTCTAAAATCACTTACAATCAACTTAGCCTAAATTCGCTTTGAGGAACGGGACCCTGATCTAGTTTCGATTACAATGTATTGTCTCTCTATTATAACACAATAACGTCGAACGTGTTGCGTCATGCGTTATTTGGTTATAATCACACCCTCTAATCAGCTGGTTGACCCTTTCTCAACCGGAATACCCGAGGCGTGACGCTCTGCGCATGCACGTTGAACTTGTGTCAAGACGCCGAAAGGAATTTTATATACGATTTTATACCTACAAACCTACAGCTGCGGGCACCTAAAGTATATGACACGGGCGGTGTGTCTTACCTGTTTAATTACTACTTCAAGGTCGGCGTGTTGTATGTGAGTATAGGTATGTAAAATGCATTAGTGTGGTATAAGATAAATAGTTCTCACATTGTGTGCAACTAAATTGCATGTGTCACAAATGTGTTCAATGTAAATAAACATATGATTTAATTAAAACATAAAAGTTCATAGGAGTTTATTTTTTTATGAAAAATGAAAATAAAAATTTCAGTCTAATAAGTTATATTTTGTTTACAGATTAACACATCCGGCATCCAAACGATCTTGAAATTGATCGTAAGTGATTTTTGAAACAATGTCCTGTGAAGTTGTTTCTTATTAAAAGCTCACGACTGTCATAGCGCACAGATCGATTTGGAACCGGTGCCGAATGGCACCGGTTCCAAAACGATCTCTGCGCTACGAAAGTCGTAAGCCAATGTTATATTTTAGCACTTACGACCGACTTAGAATAAGATCACTTTGAGAAACGGGACCCAGTAGAGAAATATAGTAGAAGAGAAATATAGTATGGACAACAATGGCTTTAATACGCTAAGAAGCAACGTTTTGTTGAAGGTTATTATAACGTTGCCAAGGAACATGCTTGACAACTTGATAAGAAGCTAGATATACCGAAACATTGCCCCTCAGCGCAAGAAAGAAGTTGTCATCCATAATATATTTATCTTCTATTCGTCTTCTTCTAAATTAACAACCAACAGTTGAGATTAGCACATTGTGGGTAACTCCCAAAACATTAGTGTTTGCTTGATAATCCTGAAACTCGTTTATATACGAATTGCCTGTCTCATTCTCAACCTACGACGTCAAAGACGAATCTTAAAACCACACACTTTTTTTTCCAAAATGAATACTTTATTTTGTACATCATATATTTAATAAGTTTTGTACAATTTGGACAGTGGCAAACACAACTATACGTTATATTTGGTAACTATATGTTGAATTTGGTAACTATACGTTATATTTGGTATTACACGAACTGAAAAAAGTGAATATTCTGTCACTTTGCGTGGTTGATCCCCGTGAGAGATTCGAACCCACACCCCCAAAATCAAGTTTCTCAGCTCTTTGTTTATTCCCGCACCGACTTCGCGATATAGTTTACCTTTTCCACCCACCCACCCTCCTACAACTGACGTTAGTTTAAAGCTGAAATCGTGGACCTCAACCTCTTTTAAAAAAACTTGAGTGACTCCTAGAGCGTCATGACATGTTAATTAGTCAGTATCACTGCCCCTTTATCTGCCTTTAACCCTTACCGTGCGGCTAATAGCCTGACCCGGATATTTCCATGAGGCGCATGAACAAACAGGCATTAATCAGGATGCAACCCCTTTAAAAAGCTAGGACAGGCCACTTAAGATAACTTCTCCAAGACAATGCCGCGCAGTAAGGGTTAAAGAATATTATCGCTTTATCTGATGATGTTAAAAACATGCTGTAATACTTATTTTAAAAGAGCTCGCTGTGTATCTTTTAGATAAATTACTGCAGGATAGTTTCTACTCGTAACGACGAAGACATGTGGTTGTCAGTTTTCAGTCCAATTAAAATGAGTTGTTAGCATTTTAATGGTTGAATTTAAAAAAAATGAGTGAGTGAGTTAGGGTTTAACGCAGTTTTCAGTGTTTTTCAGTTATATAATGGAAAGTTTAATTACGACAGGAGGAAAGCCTGCATAACCAATCTGGTTAGGTGATGCAGTGAAACCTGCGTGCTTCGGCTGGTACCTGAGAACCAAGAGTGTTACTGTGTTACAGCTTTGCAATCTCTCCTCACTGTGTGTTGAAACTTTGCCAACTCAGAGAATAACGACGGGCGCCTCAAAGTATAAAAAAAATGTCAAATTGCTATAGAATTCCATGCATTATATTTATTACATTTTATTTTAAAATATATTTTACGTTTTTTATGTATATGTTAAACACATCAACACAGTTTTTTCAAGCCATATGTAAATTAGAAATTTATTTTTATTGATTGATTGTTTTTTTTAAAATGGTTAAATGTGAAACACCTCTTAATACCCTACACCAGAGACTTAGTAAGTAAAGGGACATAACTCTGTGTACCTCTATGGTCACACTGACAGGGTAGTTTACCTCCCTTTAGTTTTGTTACACGTGTTTTATTGTAAGATATATCATTTTTATTTTAGTGCAATAACAACCCCCTTAACATTGCGATACGTGTTATCAAATTAGTATGGTATTATTTCAAGACACTGCAAATCATAATATAATGGCAGATAAATAAGTATAAAGCACAGCGTCAAATTCGCCTTTAATTTTAAAAATATAATGTTAAGGAAAAAGTCAATTTGATTAAAACCAGTCCTTTTGCAAAAGGACTAATTTTAATGAGACTTAGAAAAACTGTGCTGTCAGTTATTATTTATAAATATGTAAATACAATAAATGTAAAGTATTTTAGAGGCCAAATAAATAATCAAAGATGTAGTTAAGTCTATTTTCATTGATTGATGTTGGTATGCAAATTGGGCCAAAAATAAAAAAAATGTTGTGGTTCCAATTAGCCGACCTTGCCTACAACATAGGTGCCGACCCTAACTTTTTTATTATGATAATGACAAAAATAACATTTCATCTACTGCAGCTGGAAACCTATTTTATCTTATCAACCCTTAAAGTGTTGAGCATAACATTTAGTCATTTTCGTGTTCAATTTCCAGCTGATTCAGGCTGTTGAAAACCTTTATCCTGTGTTTTTTTTTAAAAGAGTTCCTGCAGGAGCTCTTTTAAACAAATTATTACAGGATATGTTTTCAACAGCACAAGGTGGTGACAGATTTAAGACTAGCTAAAATTCATTCCTCACTTTAAGGGTTAAAATCTGATATAAAAAATATAATTCAATAAAAAAACAATAAAATTCCTGACCTACCTACCCTAAATTTTAAAGACATGTAATCGGAACCACAGTTTTTTTTTAGTTTTGCCTTATTGCTGTTGTAAAGTTGTTGTTAATCTTAATGCTGACGGTGTTGAGTTTAATATGTAGAACGTTTAGGCACCAATTTGTCAGCACCGCGCATCTCAACGCCTTAACCATTTAGCTACGGGAACTTCACTAAAATCGAAGTCTTACTTTCGATAGTTAATGTGAAACCCCACTCAGTACCGATCTTATCGGTCCCCACAGCTGATAGCAATGAATTTGTATGCCATTTAGACAGTGACGATCACAACTTTACGTCATATTTAGGATTACCATCTGAAAAAGTAAATATTCAATCACTTTAATATTATTTAAAAAATTATCCAACGTTTCAACAACTTTTAAAGGTTAAAATGTAAAGCTCCGAAGCGGACAAATGTTGTCGTAAATGGCTGAATTAATGCTCAGGCAGCGCTGTACAATAAATAACAGTGCAGGGCCCCGTTCCTCAAAGCGATCTTAGGTTAAGTTGATCGTAAGTGGTTTTTTAACAATGTCCTGTGGAATTGTTTCTTATCACTTATGACTGTCATAGCGCAGTAATAGATTTGGAACCGGTGCCGCTCTCTGCTCTACGATACTTGTTAGCAAATGTTTTATTCTATCAATACCCTAAGATCGCTTTGAAGAACGAGGCCCAAGTCAGTTTGGGTTTTCATATTGTCATGCTTACTGAAATGTCCACTGTTAATCAATCTCATTAAAACCAGTCCTACAGCGGCGTTGCACTTTCTACACTCTTCATGTAGGATCTGAGAGTTACCCATAGAAGGTCGCGTCCAAATGACCTTTCAACGACAATTCAATTTTAACCAATCGGATTAAAGCTTCTTTCGGTATTTCAGTTTTGGCTATAAGAATTCAAAAGCGTTAGCCACGCCCCGCTGTTTACACGACCGTGTAAGAGGCTAGCTGATTGGTCGCTTCAGGGGTCAGTTGGACACGACCTTCTATGGGTGACTCTCAAATTCTACATGGAGAGTGTAGAAAGCGCAACGCCGCTGTAGGACTGGCTTTGATGAGATTGTGGTCTTAGATGAAGTGACAGTTGCAGCTGCCACTGTAATACCATCTTTAGACCCATCAGTGTATATGGCCTTGTAACCAGCGAATTGATCACATAATTCGTTAAACTCCTGTTGAAATATAAGATCGTTAGTAACTGCTATTTTATGTTTAGCGAGTTGTAGATTAACGGATGGCTTAACCAATTGCCATGGTGGAATGGTTAACAAAGTGTGTTTTGCAATGGATGGAAGTTCAATATCTGCATCTTCAATGTGCTGTTGAATGCAGATACCGAGACGAGGGATTGTATTTGTTTTAGATGACGACAACTGTGTATTTTGAGGATTGCGTACACAGTTGTAGGCCGGATTCGAAAGATTAGATTTTTAATAATATAATGTAATGCGAGCTTAATGCGACGATCTGCAAGAAATGGCTCATCAGCTGAAGGCCCTAAGAGCAAGACCTTGGTGGTGGATTGTGTCCAACATTTTTAATATAAGAGGGGCGAGCTGATCCATAAAGTATGGATTCGTGATCTAGTGTTGAGGAGATGAGAGATCTGTAGAGATGAAAGCTTTCCTCATCATTACCCCATTTGGAATTGTAAACAACCTTAAGGCATTTTACTTTTAAATATTTTAGGTGAGGGATGAACGACAGCTTGCTGTCGAAAAATTGCAGAGAATCTTGGCCTCCGGCACAACTTTGAGTGGTGTTTTATCCAGAAAAAGTTCTGGATCGTTATGTAATTTACGTTTGTTGCAAAAATGCACACAGTGTGTATTAGATTGTGAAAATGTAAAGCTATTTTGCAACGACTTATGGATTTTGTTTAGCCAGAGCTGCAATTGCTTTTCGATTGTTCACATATTTTGGCCTCTGCAAGAGACACCAAAGTCGTCAACAAACAATGAGCCATCAGTAATATCATTTTTGGACCTTGGCGAGACTATTGATTTTAATACTGAATAGCGTAACAGATAATATACTACCCTGTGGGACACCAATTTCCTGGTCATTAAAATCGGATAGAGTGGAGCCGACACGGACTTGAAATTTGCGATCATTTCAAAAGTTGGTAATAAAATGAGGCATGCGATTTTTATAGCTCGGAAATTATAGACACAACATGTTGCTTGTTGATCAATGCATCTCTGATAAAATATTCTAAGTGAACAAGATGATCAAATGTACTGCGCTGTTTACAGAATCCACATTAAATGTCAGCTAACAACTGATTGGATTCTAAGTACAAAACGAGTCTATCATTAATCTTTTGCTTCATGATTTTTTTTCACAACTTGTTAAAGCGATAGGGCGATAATTTGAAGGATCAGTGTGGTCGTTCCCAGGTTTAGAAACTGGCACACATTGTAGCATTGTGCCATGATGTTAGAAATTCACCTGTTTTCAACAAATAAGCTTGAAAGCATGAAGTAACGCCTTAAGTGAGACTTCAGCAACTGATAGTGAATTTCGTCATGGGCTTTAGAAAGAGCAATATGACGCTCAGTTCATGAAAACGATTTTTTCTTCACCGTTGTACGGTCCAAAAATGATTTTTTTTTGCTTTTCGTGCTGCTTTTAGTGTTTTGAACAGCAAGAACATAGTTGGCAGAAGATAAAATTTCACATATGGTTTCTGCCAACTTATTGGCAATATCTAATTTAGAAATAATCAGATCATTGCCATTTTTAAGATGTTGAATGATTGGTTTAGAACCTTTGCCCCTGATTTTATTTATCATGTTTTAAACTTTACTGATGGGCGTACATGAATTAATTTTTAAAATAAACTCCCAGCAAGACTTGCGTCTTTGGGTGTGAACTGTCCGCCGAGCCTTACCCCTAGATCGCCTACAGTTGTTTGAATTCCATGGTTTTGGGTGTTTATGTTCAGCTTTGTTTTGGCTTTAATAGCTTTACAACAAACGTCGTCAAACCAAGGCTTGTTAATTCTTGGATTTGTCGTTGTTTTAGGAATGGACTCCGTGACAATATCAACAAGTTGATCACTAAACACCTGAATAGGATCAGGTGATTTTCATCTTGTTTATAAGTTAGTTTAGTTCAACAGAGGCTGGCAAAGGTTGCCCAGTCTGCTTCTGCGAATTTCCACAGAGGTTATGTTTATCGACGGGAGCTTCCACTGGCTCTAACACCCCTGGAAAGAGGTCACTACCGCATATGTCGTCTTGTACTGACCAATTAAAATCCTGTAAAAAGAACGGGTCAGCAATGGTTAAGTCTTTTGCAGTGTAAGTTCTCGAAGCTGAATGTAAATATGTACTAGATCCATCATTAAGTAATGAAAGAATATTATGCGCTATAAAATCTTTCATTTTGTTTTATCCTTATCGGAAGAGGAGTTACTACCCCACAAAGGGTTATGACCGTTGAAATCGCCTAAAAGGATGAATGGTTTAATCAGCTGTCGTACAAGATCGTTAAAATCTTGCAAATGCAGATTTGTTAAAGGTGGAATATAAACAGAACATATTGTTATTGTTTTAAATAAGCTGAGTTGCATAGACACAGCTTGAAGTTTAGTTTTTAAAAGTAACTCGGCTATGTACAGTGCCCTGACCAAGATGGATGAGCCTCATCTGAATTATGAGATGCCTTCAAAATGTTTCACTTGGAGTAGGATTAAAGTTTTGAGCACAAAAACAAATTTGGCTAAAAAAAAACACGTATATTCCATTGGATAATCCCATGATAATTATTAGGAAAAGTGTATAAGACATTTTAAAACATTATGCAAGGGGTAGGTGAATGATCGCAAGGGACCCTAATCTCTTTAATGAAGACCCATGGGGTCTTTTTGGTGAGTGAGCTCGAGAGCCTGGTGGAGGATAATCACCCCCCTTCATTTTTAGGCTCTCCAACATGTTGACAAGGTTGACAAGGTTGACAAGGTTGACAGGATCCCTTTGGCCTTTGGGGATCCTGTCTGGCACTGGTGTATAGGCCTTGGCTTTGGCCTTGTTTAATTTCTTTGGATTTTCCTGAGAAGAAAGTGTTGGTGGTGGCATCTGTATGGTGGAGTGGCTTGCTACACTTGGCTTTATTGTCTTTTGCTTGTTGATGGTATGTTTGAGGTAAAGTGCTTGTCAGCCAGGTAAAGTTGATCTGACAGCAGCAGCAGAATTAGTAGAAGTAGATTTTGAATTAGATTGAGATGCAGCTGAAGTTGCTGCATAAGATGGGCGGTGAAGTGCAGATACCCTTGTACAGGCCTCTGCAAATGGAATGTTACTTTTTAGTTTTCATTTTAAGGATTTTTGGTTCACGAATAAATGTGGAACATTGCTTTGACAAAGCCACATGAGTTCATTTGCAGTTTGAGCATTCTGGTGCTTTGTCACATGTAGAGCCCCTGTGGTCCGACTCAACACAGATGTGGCAGACGGTATGATTACTTCGACATGATCGAGAGCCATGCCCAAACTTATGACACTTGTAGCATCGCAGGAGAGTAGAAACATAAAGTTCCACACGGATGTTACAATAGCCAGCTTTGAGAGATGAAGGAGGAGCAGAGGAACTGTACTTAACCAAATAAGTATTTGATGGGAGAGTTTTTACCAAATACATCGCACAAACCCACCAATATGGCGGCCAACTTTCGAACTGTTTATAAATATGGCAGTGTGGAAGATATCAGATGACGTGAGCACTAAATGATTTGTACAAGTATCCTGTCCAAGGAGACTCTGCTGTTTATGTATATCTTTAATAGTTCACAAAATCCATGGTAAAAAACAGACTAAACTATGAATGCCAGCTTATTTTTAGATAACGTGTACATTTTTCTACTAAGGATGTAATTAACAATGACATGTCATGGTAGAAAACTCTGATATTTGCTATCCGCGAAGCATCCATGCGAATAGATTTGGATTTTAAACAGCACTTCATATTTAGTTCATAGATAGACTTTGTATGGAGTGGTGGCTACAGTCCGCTCACATTGTGGGAACGTGTGTCCGTATGGATCTGCCATTTAAAGATCCTGTCTGATGTTTTTTATATTTATATTTTGTGGGCAGTTGTTATCATCATCATGTGGCAAACAATGATAACACCTCACATAATATTCGACTTTTAATAGAAGCTATGTGTATGATGGGTGATACTAGTAGGGCAGGGCATGCTCACTCTTCGCAAACACCAAATGCCATCACTGAATGTCAGTGGTTCAAGCACATAGCTTCTATATTTATATTGTCAGAATGTCCAATGGAATCTATCTTAACAGATAACGATTTTGATTATTCTCTATTAGTTTGTGCGATATGTTTGGTCAAAACAAAAGTTGGTGCGTTTAGGCGTAGTAAACGTGAATTAACATTATTTTGACGCAATCTTTTGTTTTTGACCAAACATATCAGTGTGGGGGATTTCAGATGGCGTGAATACTAATTGATTTGTACAAAGGGGTCAGTGGAAATACATGTACATATACATATACATATACATATACATATACATATACATATACATATACACATACATATACACA
>JAULCD010219382.1:0-10533 GCA_032361085.1 Calliostoma canaliculatum
GAACACCAGATGCCATCACTGAATTTCAGTGGTTCATACACATAGCTTCTATATTTATATTGCCATAATGTCCAATGGAATCTGTCTTGACAGATAACGATTTTGGTTATTCTCTGAAGTTGATGTTTTTATTTTTTTAAACAAATCACTAAAGATTTTTTCAAAGTCTGAGTTTGACAATGAAAGATAAATGAACAAATTTTAAAATAAACATAAATGTCAATACAGATACCCTTATTAGTAAACTTTAAAGACGAGTAAATGATTCGTTACGCAAGAAATAGGGTTTACACAATAAAGTAATTCAATAATTATTTAAACCAATAATGTTGCTGTTTTGATTACTTGCCTCGTCCCGCTTCACGAGTATGAAATATCAAGGGAGCTTTGTTGACAGTCTAAAAGAAATAGCAAGTCTTGTATCGTCTACTCCACAGGGAATCAGTCTCACAACAAAAAAATTAAATTTATTTTTTTTAAATTATAGACGATATTTTTCTATTTTACTACCTATACCCGCAATGACTATTTAAAAATGTAATGGGTTTGTTTTGTAATTAGTTTGCTGTTTGATCAATTTTTATCAAGGATAAAGAGTAAAACATGATATTTGAACAAAATACATTAAGGATGACTCATTATTTTGTTGATCATAATACAGTTGAAAATTTCATAATTATATCAAACAGAGGCGCGTTTCACAAACGGTACCATAAGGTTCTCAAGTCGTATTCACGCCGTGGGGTTTTTGCTAGTAAATGACAAAATCGTGGTAAACAGTGCACTTTCCAAAGAAAAACGATTTTGACATTTGTAAACCGTACCCATTGCTCCAGTGATATGTTTATTGAGGTCGTAGTCTTAAGATGACTTTGTGAAGCAGATCCGATGTATTTGACTTGCAGGGCAGTAATTATGTTTTACATTAATGCTACTAAGTACAGCCTGCACGCGCTCTCGACAGCATCTATAACTTAGTGACAGTACATATATGTTTTCGAATTAATTAACTTTTTTAATCATAAAATTAATATCCGGGAATTTGATCTTTGTAAAAAGTTTGTATGTCATTACCGCTGTTTTAAGACAAACTTAATCTGTTGTTTAATTATTTGTTAAATTGAAAGGATTTTTCTAGTTCGGAAAATCCATTTGTCTACACCCACACATAGTTAACCCTTACAGTGCTGAGTACAACTAAAAACTGTTACCACCTTGTGCAGTTGAAAAACTTTCCTGCAATAATTTGTGTACAAGAGCTCCTATAGGAGTTCTTGTACACACATTATTACAGGAAAGGTTTTTAATAGCCTATTTAGGTTGGAGTTTGGTCATTGGTATGGTAGTGGTTAAAGCGTCCGCTCAGAAAACGAGGTGTGGTACATGTAGGTTCGAGGTTCGATCCCCGGCCGCAGGTTTAAAAGGTTTGTCAGGACTGGTTGGCTCAGAGTCTGAGTAGGGTATTTATCTACACTGCGATATGAATTCTCTGTGAACTAGCACGTTAAAAATCGGTGAAATACCCGATCTGTAATCTTAGCGAACACCAGATGTCGTTAATAAATGTCATTGAATTTATAAGGCCAAATAAAAAATATGTTGTGATTCCGATTACCTTGCCTACATTATGGGTGCCGACCCTACTTTTTTATTATCATAATGACAAAACGTAAAATTGTATAATCTACAGGCTGTTCAAAACCTATCCTGTGATAATTATCACAGGATAGGGTTTCAACAGCACAAGGTGGTCACAGTTTTAAGACAGGCTGAAAATACACTCAACACTTTAAGGTTTGAAATTTGTAATCAGGAAAATGATATTTTGATTTAAAAAAATCAATCCCAACCGACCTACCCTAAATTTAAAGACATGTAATCGGAACCACAATTTTTTAATTTTTTTTGCCTAATGCAAATTTTGTGTCTTCTTTGCCATTATGTTAAATGGAATTTGCTGAAAGATAATGATTTTACATCATCTCCAGCAGTTGACGTGTTGTATGTGTATGTAGTCACAAGGTATAATTGGTTAAAGGCGTGCTGTTGACTACGGTACCGTTTCACAAAGCTGTAGTCGATTTACGACATCATAAACCCTGTCGCCGTGTCAGTGGGTTTCGTTTACAAATGTAAAATCGTTGTAAACTGTCCATTTTCCAAAGAAAAGCGAGGTTTGTTTTAATATGCACAGTTTACAATGATGTGTAGCAGTCGTAAGCCAATCCGTCAACCCAGTGGCATGGCACCCGTTCCTCAAAGCGATCTTAGTTCTAAGATCATCGATTACGAGGCCTCTGGGTTCGATTTACAAATATCAAACTGTGAACTGTGAACTGGGTCCCGTTCCTCAAAGCTATCTTAGTGCTAAGGTGGTCGCAAGTGATTTTTGAAACGATGTCCTGTGGAGTTGTTTATTATCATAAATTTAACATTGTTGTAGTGCAGAAATCGATTTGAAACTGGGACTGGCACCGGTTCTAACGCAATCTCTGCGCTGCGACAGTCATAAGCCAATGTTGTATTTTAGCACGTACGATCAACAGTTACGTGTGTTCAATGACATCACTACGTAAAACTAAGTAATTCTGTAATACCCAGAGCTGGAAAGTACATTGAATCTGAAACATTCCACTATCTTTTATTGTTCAAAACATTCGGTCAATAGTATGTATTTGAATAAACTCCTGAATTGCGTGCTTTTGATTTAAAAAAAAATACTTTAATGCGTTTTGGACGAACAATACAGAAAACAATGAGTGCAATGTTGACACGGATCTTAAAGTTATTTTGTTAACACAGCAGTGACCCTAATCGGAATGTGTCCTTCACCTTGTACAGGACGACCTTGAGTTTCAATACGTTATATTAACAGATGATACACACAGGTTTCAACGATTTTTGGGGGGCGTTTTAAAACCAAACTCTTTGGCCCTGAATATGTTTAAAGTCTATATATATCCGTGTGCTCAATGAGTGCTTATTTCAGCCCACACGTGATGCTACCTCGTGATAGTATCGAAACAAGCTGGTGGCGTAGGATTCTAAACACATCTAAAATCCATGCGGAATTTGTGATATTTAAAGACAGATATAAAAACAATCATCTTTATCAAATGTCAACAATTGTATACACATTACTACTTAAGATATTATCACGTTTTCTGAACTTAGGCGTCCATTTCAGATTGGATATTAACCCTTACCATGCGGCTCACGGAAATATCCGGGTCAGGCTATTAGCCTGACCCGGATATTCCGATGAGCCGCATGAACAGATAGGCACTAGATAGGATCATCAAAGCCCTAAAAGTTCTAGAACACGCCACTGAGGATAACTTCTCGAAAACTTTGCCGCACGGTAAGGGTTAACATTGTCAACGAAAAATGAAAGGCCAAAAGCGTTGTATATTATGGAATTTATGCGAAGTCCCGGTCGCTGAATGATTAAAAGTGTTGGGATGTGTTCAGATAGTGTAATCATAAACGAAACAAATTCAAATGAGCTGTTAAACATGTTATGTGTTAATTTGTTTAAAAGAACTCCTGCAGGGGCTATTATAAACAATATAACACTGGATAATTTTTCAAAAACACAAAGTGATCATAATATACGTCTCCAAAAAGTTTTTAGTTAGCAAACAACACAAACACAAACACGAATAACAAAAAAAAAATATGTGACAAGCTTCACATACATTCTTGTTATTTATACAAAACGTTATTATCTATTCGTGATTGTGTTTCTGCTGTTTGCTAGTTTTGAAATGTTTGGGGAGGTTTCTTTTGCACGTGAGTATATTTGTACCACCGAGTTCGCAGCCTGCTTAAGTGATATTTAAGACAATGATTATGGCAATCGTGATTATGACCGGATCCGACGCTAAACACGCGTATATATACGGTGTAAAGTAAATATCAGTCACATTCTAACGTGCGCATATTATCAGGAAGAAAATTGATATGTTCATTTTAATTCCGTTAAACAAAGAGAAAAGGAGAAAAGAAATGACGCAAATAAATTAATTCTTCATATTGATTATGTTGCCTGTCTTTCTTCATAAAAGAGTATTTTGTATTTATTAAACTTCAAAATGTTTTTTTCAGCATTACCAAAATGCCAACAGTGCAGTTAATGAACATTTTGTCTCGTGACCAGGCACCCGTTTAACAAAGACGTCATAACTTTACGATGTCGTAAACCATGTCACCAGGTTAATGGATTTGGTCTACAATTGCAAAAAAATAATTATAAACTGTGTACTTTCCAAAGAAAGAAAAATTTTTGGTCAAGTGCACAATTTACAACGATTTGGGGCATTTGTAAACCAAATTCATGAACCCATGGATATTGTTTACGACGTCGTAAAGTTATGATGTCTTTGTGAAATCAGTTTAGTCGATTAAAAAGCAAACCAATAACACTGACATCTTTAATCTTAGAATTACATTTTGTGTGCAGAAAGTAATTTTAAAGCAACAGCTGGTCAGGGTTCTAAATCAATAATAAATAATAATGATAAATTAGGCTTGAAAACCTTTTGGTTGTTGTTTCAAAGCAAATATTGCGTGGGTTTTAATGTTTAAAAACTCGGCATATCTTTCTTTCTTGATGGCGAATAACGTATGAATATCGCCGAACAAAATCCCTTTAATGGACAGAATTAAAACTGAAGCTAAACCGTTTATTCACAAGGTCATCTGTATCTAATGATCAGGACAGGGCTCTGTTCCTCAAAGCGATCTTAGTGTTAAGATGATCATAAATTCTTTTTGAAATAATGTCCTGTGGAGTTGTTTCTTGTCATAGGCTTACGACTGTCGTGGGGCATATACCGCTTTGAAACCGGTGCCGAATGGCACCGGTTCCAAAGCGATTTTTGCACTACGATAGGCTTAAGCTAATGTGATATTTTAGCACTTACGATCAACTTAGCCTAAAATTTCTTTGAGGAACGGGGCCCTGATTGGTCAAATACTGATTCTTGATCAGATTACTGTGATCTGTCCTGTCATTGACACTGCTGGAGAAGCTGCCTCACAAATGAATTAGGCTGCAGGATAAATACAACTAAAGACATTCACCGACATCCACATTTGCTTTGGAAGACGAAATCGTGTCTACAAAAGAATGGCAAACACACTAGATTGATGAAAATGTTCATTTGCGTCAAAATGATCAATTTTGTGGGTTAAATTACCCCTGTGGTTTGCAGTTGCCAACGCTGAACAGATCCTGTTAAATGTTTCTTCGTTTTTGTGGCACGTTTTTTATTGCAAATATGTTTACTGTTACAAAACTTACTGGCGCTATTAAAAATACATTTTGTGACTAAATAGAGCTTACAGTCACATTGCCTACCTTTTGTGTTGTGAGTTGTTGCAGTTTTGTAAGATTAGAATTAGTTTGACAAACCAATGGACTGAATGTCTATAAGTTTAAATACTTAAATACAACATTTACGGACTCAATGTTTTAAAATTTTATTAGGAGTTTGAGATAACCTCCTTAATGGTGACTATTCTAATGACTAAACGCGTTCATTTTGGTAACATGTAAAAATTTGATAACCTTGTAGTATTAAAATCACTTTTTTTGTGAAAAACGTATGCAGATGCTTACATACTAGTAATGCTCTTGACACCCCCCACCCCCACCCCCCCACCTAAAAAATATACATTGCATGTTTCCGCACTTTAGGGGCCCGCTCCATAAAGCTATTGTAAGCTAAAATTGATCTTAGCCAATACATAAAACAATTTCTCTTGAATTACCTACAGGTAATGAGGTCCCATTTTGTAAAGCTCTCGTAAGGATTAGACGTCCTAACTTTCATCTTTGCTTGATCTCTAAACCGCTTTTCTATGTTTGATTCAAGCATCTTAAAAGAGCTGTGAAAAGAGTAGGGTCATGTTCCTATAAATATCGTAAGGCTAAGTAGTTTTAACTTTCATCTTAGCGCTCTCGTTGTGAGAGCGCTAAGATGAAAGTTAAGACGTCTTAACCTTACCATCTTTTTGTAGAATGTGTTCCTGGGTGGTTACTAGTCAGATATGTACTTTTAAATTGTTGGTCATTACATGCCGATACCTTTTTTCTTTCAGAACCGAGGAAATTGTCAAATTCTAATCCTGACCAGTAGCTGATGCGTTCATTGCAACTGAAGAAGTCCGTTCTAACATTTAAACTTGCATCTTCTGATAAGCTTATGCATAGTTCAACACTTGAGATTTGACTATCTGTCCTAACAGATGTTTGTGATTAAATTTACTTGTTAAACGAAATATTAATTGATGTTAAATATAATATAAAATACTGATGGCAAAAGCTAATACCTAACAAAATAAAAAATAAAAAAGTTTGATAGATACATCATGTTGAATTTATTTTATCTTCGTGTTCATTATGGTGCATATGTACTGGTGTACTCAAACTCATGGTAGGTTTGCAACAGTTTTAGATGCTCCTAAAGACATGTACAGCTCCAGCAGTTAACCCTTGGAGTGCCGAGCTTAACACATATATACGTTCGTTTCTAAAAGTTCCCGTCACTGCTAATGGCAGATATAGTGTCCACTGCGTGACACTCCAACTCACTCACTCGATTTCTAGTCTAAATATGCTGTTGCAAACCTATCCTGTTGGAGTTCCATTAAACTGATGTTTTATGCTTACTTCAAGCAAAACATAATGCTCGTTGCCCAAGTAACGCACAGACCCCCAAACGTGAAACGGTAGTTGAACTAAAAGTAAAATTGTTTTTCTTTGGAAAGTGCACAAATTACAGCAATTTTTTGCATTTGTACACCAAATCCATGAACTCAGTGACATGGTTTACGGTTTGTGAAACAAGGCCCTGGTCTTACTTTATAAATGTTTGTCCAGCTACAGGCGCTGTGAACATCGCAGTCGACTTCTACGTTTTTTCACCCGTTTAAGTCGACCCTTTCATCAACAAGCAGGGATCGACCAGGTCAGTCCCTGGCCAAGAATCAACTCCCAGGTGAAGATGATAGGGTATCCCACTTATTTCTTTGATCCGCAGACAAGAACACACAAAATATATATGCTTGAGTCCCGTATGTGCATTGCCTTTATACTTGGAACGTTCACAACAGAGACACAAGACGTGCCCCTCCACCGATATCATGGAGGTTAGGTTTGAAAAAGAAACCTTGGTATTCGCCCCCAACTATTGCAGAATATCACTTTGTTTTCAGTGGTAAGGCTATTTAACCACTCCACTATTCAGTGTCGATTGGTTGTTTTCTCGTAATCAAGTAGTTAATTGTTTTCGCTAAACATGTGTTTTTAAACAAAGCTTCTGATTTAGCCACATTTCCTCACCAGTATGGATTTAGGTTTATGTTCAGGCGTGTGATTCAACTTAACGAGCATCATGTCAGGCTTGCAAAAACCCACTTATTTTCCACTTGCCTGACCCATTTGATTTGATCGGTATTTCCAGTCTTTCTTGTTGGGCACGAAACAAAAACGGTGAGGTGATTGGCGACCAGGGGGCATTTGTTTACATTTAGGTCAACTAAAGTTTCCTGTACGGAGAGAATGCGTGTTACTGGGGTAACGAGAATTATTCTTTCCTTGACATAAGCTTATTAAAACAGTGTTTTTACTAAAAACAACGTGTTATTACAGGATGGGTATTCAACAGCAGAAGGCAGTCGCAGTTTTAAATCCTGCCAATTTCATTTCGGCAGTCTAAGGGTTGAGCAAAATCGATTGCCTTTTCTTGCTCATCACATGAAGAGTATATTTTCTTTCAATAGTTAGTCGGGTTTTTCTTGCCAACACTGCCTGGAGAGATAATGATTGGAACAAACACCAGCTAGTTTTTTTTGTCCCAGACAGAAAAACACAGTGATCAAGTTGTCAGACATCAGTAATGTCTGAAAGGTCTGACACAAGGAAAGCTGGTTATCCTTTTAGTTGTAACTAACAAATCCTAAAGTCATTATCCAAAATTCAATTTAACTTCGTGAACTTGCAAACTAGAAGTTGACATCCAAGTAATCCTGAACAACAAACCGTAGAGGTTGGGTAATGATACTTTTTTAGTATAATTGAAAGACTATGTTAGTCACGTCGTTGTATTAATGAGTGTATCTATAATAGAACAAAACACAGCATTGTATCCATTATTCATGCAATCTACTGAACGTCTCTTAGAAAAGAAAGCAGTTTCACAAAGCTGTCTTAAATTCACTACGTTGTAAAGACATTTCACTGGGAAATTGTCCGATTAATTAATTCCACTAAATTATTGTAAAACTGAAACTTTCAAAAGAAACAAGTTATTCTTTTGAAGTGCATAGTTTACAACAATCTTTTGTATGTGTAAACCCAGTTGTCTAGTGAAAGGATTTACGGTGTCCTAAATTTATGATGTCTTTGTCAAGAGCTACTCTGACATTTAACCAAGTCTTTTGGGCCAAATTTTCAGAAGCGGTTTAATTGCAAATGTTTAAGTGACGGACAGTGTGCGATTTCTGTATGAAACATGAATTGCTTTTTTAATTCTTAAGATAGCCAGATTTCCATAAAAAGGTTTGGTGTACTGAGTACACTGAAAATACCATACCCAAATCGAATAACACTAGTAACATAAATTATTCAGCGGAGTTCACATTGATTTCCACAGGAAATCTAATTAAACCAATGAAAATCCGCTTTAATAATTTTTCTAATTTTTCCCAGTGTAACCCTAAACAGTACATTTGCGGATTAAGTTACAGAATAATAGATATACATATAGAATACCAAACAAGCTCCTGTGTATTGCAATTTTTATGAAACAAGAAAAGAGTTTTAGTATCTGATGAGCCAAAGCTCGTCCGGTACAAGAAGTTTCAAGAGTTGCATAAAAACACGAAATCAAGTTTAGTGTTATATTTATTACCCGACTTCTAAAATGTAAATACAGCTTAAGCTTTTTTCAACTTTTACTTAGTATGAATACAATAGTTTCTATCGTAACGTGTGGTGTTGATGTTTTATTACATCATCAATTTTGTTATTATCCAAAATATCTGTAAAATAAGTCCCATTGGTCTATTTATTTTCAGATTAGATTTAATGTTTGTCACAAATTAAATAACGTTATGTTCCATCGCCGCTCGTGACTTCCTTTTCTTCACTAGGTTGTGTTTCAAAGGATTTAAAGGTGTTAAGCGATTCTGTCCTAAAACTAAACAAAACCTGTATCAAGCAATATATGTTTAAATATATAATCTACATAGCAAATACGTATCTTGTCACAAAGTGTACTTACAAAGCACATTTTATGATAAATCAAATGTATAGAGGTGCAACGATACAGTTATGCCACGATACCATACAATACATATCTCGCGATCGATACGAAACGATATAACTATTTTAGAAAACCATTACTAAAAAAAACAACAAATCATTAAAATCATTTCTTTTTAATTTCAAAGTCTCCAGACAGACGTATTTTCAATTTTCAACAGTCAACTCGTTTGCGCGACCGGCATTTTCATTTAACAAGGTAAAGTAGTTATTTGCAATTTAAGTAATTTAGTCATATCTTAAACACTTTTGTATCGATATTCAGCTTCAACTGTATCGTGTATCGTGTCGCAGTCCACGTATCGCTGTACATTCAGTGTATCATTTCACCCTTACAAATGTATAGACACCGTACATTGACCATGATACCTTCCATTAATGTTAATGTCAGCATAAGGTTATGTAACTCTCCATTACAATTTTATAGCATAATCAAATACTTAAAGAAATATTTTATGGCAGCCTCAGTCAACATCTTATTCACGGGGTAATATTTGTACGTCGTTTATTTCTGTGTGTCTATAAAAGGTTGTTATGTCTTTTGTTTAAATTGGATTAGAGGTGCAACAATTAATGACTTGATTTTAAAAAACCCAAATGCAATGTGATCCAGTGAACATATTCCCGACAGAACTCAAGCACGTGCATTTTCATTGAACAGTGGAGTTATAACTTGGAGTTAGTAAACAGTAGTATTTTAAACGGGCGAGTAATTAATTTAGGTTTTATACTGTATCATTCATTAAAGACATCGCCTTATTACTCTTGTGTTAAATTATTAATTACGTTAACTTAATGTTATTTCTGGACACTTAAAGAAATTGAAAGTGTTTGTTTATTGTTAGCAACTTTTGTAATAAATTTCATTAAATGCGAAATAAAATATCAAGTGTTTGTCTAATAGTGTAGAGATTGTAGCAACAAATCATCAAGAAATAGTAAATTGCGAACTGATATATATTCACATAGTTATAATGAATTTTCAATGTCGAAGCAATTAATTAAGTTTACAAATGCCAAAATAAATTGTGCACTTTCTATCAACAAAAATTTTTCTTCAGAAAGTGCAAACTTTATAACGGATTTCGCATCGGTAAACCGAACCTTTTTGTTCAGAGAGAGAGGGGGCTTTATGACGTCATAAATGTACAGTGACTTTTTGAAACGGAAATCTCATCAAAGCCATAAAAAAACGCTAAATA
>JAULCD010219493.1:0-10532 GCA_032361085.1 Calliostoma canaliculatum
TGTTATAATTTAGCACTTACGACCAACCTAAGTTCGCTTTGAGGAACAGGGCCCGTTCTATAATAATCAGGTAGGTTTAATCAACAGTGAAATTAATTCACAATGAAAAAATTGTTGAAAGCTGTGCCGTTCTAATAAAAAAACTTATGTCATAATCACTAAAATATACCAGAACCGCCTAATATAATTACAATATTCTTTAAACTAAACACAATTAATTTATTATATTTTGCTAATATTAAACCATCTAATCAATGTGACACTGTTTAGTTTGCAAATGTTAATACCATTGTCATCTGTGTACTTTCCAAAGAAAAACAATGTTTTTTTCAAAGTGCACAGTTTACAACGGTTTTGGCTTTTATGAATTAAACTCATTGGTTTAGGGTTTTCAGTGAGCAAAAGTGATCTTTTTAGGAGAGTACTGGTGACCTTTGGGGGGCAAAAGACGTCACTCGGCTATACCTTTGGCGAAGTTATCCCACATAATACCGTGAAAAATGTTCAATAAGACATGCTTTATGGCTGTTTCACTCCTTCGGAATGTCTAGCGTGACTGTACGCATACAAATGTCTCTCAATATTAGTTCTGCATGCTGTGAATATCGATGGACAAACTTTCTAGCATTTTTAGCGGAGAAGAGATTATTAACTTGGATCGTAGACTCTCCCAATAATGTCATTAATCTGGAAATTTGGCCCACGCAAAGACGTTCCAGTTCAAGCTATACGAATCCTATATTACGTTGTTTTGCTGTTTTGTGTCGACGTTAATTGTTTTTATGTAACGATGTTGTACCAATAGTTTGCATGCTTTCGAATGATTTTCTTTGTATGTTAAATTTTAAAAAGGCTACAAATTCATTTACAGTAATGGGTTGGTGTTATGAAATTAAATAAGATAACTCGATGTACTTTTAAGTGTCATCGTTGGAATCCACGAAATAAGGGCACAGTGATGACAGAGAGCGTGTAGTGATAACAAGGAGCGAGTGGTGATGACAATCTACGTTTAGTGATAACATTAATGGATAGCGATGGTAGCGATGACGAGAGTGTGTGGTGATGACAATGAGTGATATTGACGACGTAGAGCGAGCGGTGATGACAATTAGGGTTTAGTGATGACAATAAGTGCATAGTGTTGATACGGAACGTTTAGTGATGCCAATAAAGCATAATGCTGACAAAAAGTTTGCCGTCATGACAATCAGTGCGCAGTGATTACAGAGAGCGCGTGAGATGACAAAGAGTGGGTAGTGATGACAGAGAGTGGGTAGTGATGACAGAGAGTGGATAGTGATGACAGAGACTGGATAGTGATGACAGAGACTGGATAGTGATGACAGAGAGCGGATAGTGATGACAGAGTGCGTAGTGATGACGGAGTGCCTAGTGATGACAGAGAGCGTAGTGATAACAGAGTGAGTAGTGATGGCAGTGAAAGTATAGTGATGACAATGCGTACGTACATGTAGTGAGATAGGGAGCTTGTGGTGATGGAGCGGTGACAAGGGGCGTTTAGTAATGACATTGAGAGCGTAGTGTAGTGTTGTGTTGCCATGGAGCGTACAGTGATAACAATAAGTGTACAATTGTGACAGAGAGTCGGTTCTGGTGACAATGAGTGCGTGGTGATGACAAGGTGTGTATGTGTGTGTGTATGTGTGTGTATATGTGTGTGTACGTGTGTGTGTACGTGTGCGGTCTTGTGCAATGGTTATCAGTACAGGTCAGTCTTGTGCAATGGTAATCAGTAAGGTTCAGTCTGTGCAATGGTAACCAGTACAGATCAGTCTTGTGCAATGGTTATCAGTAAAGATCAGTCTTGTGCAATGGTTATCAGTACAGATCAGTCTTGTGCAATGGTTATCAGTACAGATCAGTCTTGTGCACTGGTACTCAGTAAGGTTCAGTCCTTACAATGGTTATCGGTAAAGATCAGTCTTGTGCAATGGTTATCAGTACAGATCAGTCTTGTGCAATTGTTATCAGTACAGATCAGTCTTGTGCACTGGTAATCAGTAAGGTTCAGTCGTGTGCAATGATAATCAGTAAGGTTCAGTCGTGTGCAATGGTAATCAGTAAGGTTCAGTCATGTATGATGGTAATCAGTAAGATTCAGTTGTTTGTGATGGTAATCGGTACAATTTGTTTAATATTTTATTATGTAATCAGTAAATACTTTTTATGTCTGATGACATTTAGTACTATGCGGTCGTGTGTAATTGCAACCAGTAAAGTGCAGTATGGCGCAAAGGTAAAGTTACTGCTTTACAGTAATGGTCCGGAAATTGTAATTGTGATTCACTGGATGTTATAAATTTCTAAAACTCATTTCGGTTGATGAAAAAACACCAGAGCGCTAAACTGTTGCACGCTGAAGCATGTATTGAAATGTTGATTGCCATAGTATTCAGTAACAATTGGTTGAGTGTGTTGGTCTGCAGTGGAGATGCGTTGGCTGCAGCTGTGATCGATACGGGAGTGATCGCTTGCTGTCGGGAGAGTCATTTTGATCACGAGACTAATACTTTAAGCTTACAAATGTCGACAGTTTTAGACAGTGCAAAGTTTGCAACAACTTTTGCAACCGTGAGCCGGACCCATCAGCCTAGTGGAAGTGGCGTTTTGCAGTGTACATGATGTGGGGGTGGGTCTTGCTGTGAAAATCCTTCAAAGCCAGATCATTGTTTAAAAATAATATTGCTGGCAATCTTAACCCTTTAAGTCATAAATTGATTTTTGAGACCTCAACCTGTGACTTCATTACGCCCATGGGAACCTATCCTGTGGGGATTTGTTTAAAGGAGCTCCTGTTGAAGCTCCGTTTTAAAACAAGTTACCACAAGGTAGGTTTCCAAGAGCACATTTAAGCTGGAATATTGAACATTTAAATGGACAAATATTTCACATAGAAATATAAAGGTCGCTAAAATATCAAAATTAATTGATTAATTTCTTAAATTCCCCAGTTTAAAGGGTAATCATAAACTCATGATTCTGACTTTGTGATTGGCTGCCAAAAAACTGAATTGTCGTTTACTGATGACAACAACAAATAATATTACTGTAATATAGTGATCAAGGCAACCGTTAGAATAATATTATTTCTAATAAGTCCAAATGTTGTTAGTTAAAACGTTATCTAATCTAAAAAGATTATCTTTATTCAAAATTTGTATATTTCATTTATCACTGTCATTTGTTGATGTAATCTGAATTGCAAATGGAAGAGTTTTTTTAAAACATAAAGATCTGTTTGAAACGTGAAAGTTTTTCACGTAATAATATTGCAAGATCCATAAATTTCCGCTTCATGGCAGCTCAGATCAGCACGCATTTGTTATAGTTGCCGTTGACCTTGACCTTTCAGAGTTGACTTTTTTTATCATCAGGCGTTAGACATTATAATTTCAAAAACTCAAGAGTTTATTCAATATGAACTGCCAAAATGTCAAAACTAAATTGAAAGAGTCGAAACAAACTGAGATTAATATTTTGTAGTCATCACATTGACAGTTCTATTTTAAATTATCCATAAACATTGCATCTCATGAGATTTACAATTCTAACCTGACGCAGCATTTCGCTATATGCATAATACGATGACAAATCCAAAATGATGTTTTTCTTTTGCTGCGTAAGATGATGAAGTTTGTCCAATCTGCGCAGATCTTCGTGCGCATCACTGACGTCATCAATCCGCCGGAAACGCATTTCAATCTGAGGCAAAACGTCCTTCAACTTGGAATGTAGATTTTGAACTCGCATCAGACCTAGAGAAAAAAAGAAACGAAAAAAATCTTAAATCAATCTAACTCATGACTGAGTTCAAGTGGGCAATATCAAGATTGGAAAAGGACTTCATTTCATTACAGGAAGAGCCGTTTGTGCATAATTGCTCTTCAATCATGACTAAATGAATAAAATCTAACCATGCTTGCCGAGCAAAGTTCTTAAAAATGGAAATGCCTAAGGTTACTCAGACCAACATTAAGAAGCCTCTTTATCAAATCAAACGAAACGGAGCATTTGTAGTGGTCTTTTAGTGATATTACTCTTACTTACACACACGAAAATCGATCCAACATCCCCTAAAATATAGTTACCGGTTTGTTCATGTAAAAGAATCAATTTCTATCAGAGTGACGAAGGGACATAGCAGACGTTGACCGAACCCATTGATTTCAACGCGCTTGTCCAAATAGAATAACTATTGTAGAATGTCTTAAAAGAAGCAAAAGGTGACATGGTCAAGGAGACGATTTTGGCAACGTGTATGATTTTTCAGAAACTTCTACTGCAAAAACATCAAACCTAGCAAAAGCCCTTAGAAATATTTTGACTCCCTTTGCAGAAATCTTTATGAAGGTTTATCTAAAATCAATTTTGCAAGTGCCCCAATAGACGGTTTTGTTAATCCGTATTCAAATCGAGTAACCCCGAGAGTAAAGGTATCATGCATGGTGTATTTATTTAATATTTTACGTCCAACTTTATTTAGCTTTTGAGACATATTCTGTGGTAATATGTTTGAGAGAGCTCTTGAAAGGAGATCTTTTTAACAACTTACAACAGGGTACGTTTTCAACCGTTGTCAGGGGTTGTCAAAACTTAAGTAATCCTAAAATCAAATCAGCGCCCAAAAAGTTAACGATTTTAGATTTTGTATTAAGTCGTTTTCCTGAAAATTGAAAGTTTGGTTTTTATAATATTTTATTTTTCGTTTGAGAAAATTGGTAAAAAAAATATAAATGTAAAATGTTAAATTAAATTTCCACTCTCCACTTGGTAGCATTAAAACCATCCCATGACATAAGATTATTTAAGGACATTTAGAAGTTAGTGAAGTTACAGCATAATTATATAAACTGTTATGGATTGCAACTTCTTGACTTGTATAGTAAGACGTTCCCGGGCTAGTCCTTGCCCCTTCGTCATATTGCATATTCATTGAGTGTACCCCTTCAACTGGTGTGATGGTGTAAATCACTAACTTTTCACAGTTACACAACATGCGTATTTCGTGTCATTGTTCTTATTAATATAAAGACAGTCGTTTTTATGTTTCTGCAAATGTGCTTTGAGCTAAAACGTTATTGAATATGTCGAATACTGTGGTTTACGGTGTCAGGATGCGAGTAATTTTATTCTTTTTAGTACGTCTAGACACACTAATTGTCTTATCCCAAGACAGTGGCCTTTGTATTCTAAGGTGTGAACTACACATATAAAACAGACTAACAAAGTTACCATTTTATGTTTGCACATATATTAGAATAATTATCTCAAAACGAATAGCAAATCAAGACACCATGTTGAATAATGTTCCCTGTTTCTTTGGGCGGGTATAAGACGGGCTCTTGCAATTGCGGTTTTGTTGGACCATTGTCTTGGTAATTCCTCAATACCGTTTTTCATGCAACCTGTAAGCCTCAGTCTGTATTGCCGAAATAAGGGAGATACCAAATAGTACATCCTATATTCACAGCGTGAGAGCGAATATGCCTAATCCTTACATTTTACGAGGAACGTTGTGTTTATACATATATAGAACGTTACACCAGTGCATTTGAACGTTTGTATTTAACGAGAAGTATCATGAAAGCCTAGAAACAGCGAGTTCGAAGAACGAGTTGTTTCTAGGCTTTCATGACATCTTCGAGTTCAATACAAACGTTCAAATGTACTGGTATGACGTTCTGTATTTATTACATAGTCTCTTTTAATAAAATAAAGCCGATTTTATTGAAATATCTAATATATATTTTGAATGTCACAGCGACCTAGCGATAACTCCGCGCATCAAACCGTTTCACTGATCTGTAAAGTTTTGACCACACATTCCTCCACGTTAAATCCTAGGTTTTTTTTACTCTTTGAATACGACACAGATATATAGTATTCACTCAAACTGGTTATCTTTTTCATTCACATGGGGTTTTAAATATTGAAAATAACGAAAATATAACCCTCAACGGTTGTTTTGTGCTTAAACAATATATTATTTACAAACTGCAAAGGTCAAGGTCGAAATCAAACGTCCTACCATTGAGGTTTTGTCGGCGATATCCTCACCAGTCAATTTGTGTTCTCCATGGATGGTCATGCATATATGGTAACCAATTGTCATTTTTTATCACTTTCTGGAAAGGTACTGCACATACACACACATAGGTAATATTCAGACAGTCAGATTAACACGGTGTTTAGGCGATGCAGATCGGGTCTTGCAGGTTTTGCTTTTGCGCTTCACTGACCGTGTCAATTAGATCTGCATGTTTTAATGTTTTACCTTTATCCTGTCCCTTAAACATTGTTACGGCTATAATGGTTGAGGTAGTCACAATAATGTGTTAATTTAGTACCATCATACTGGTCAGGCAAAAACACTTTAACGTAGGTCTACTCATGCAGGCGACAAAAGTAGATCCGGCACGAGTGCAATACGGAAGTACGCCGTACTGCACTACGTACTCCTATCCAAAGATTGCATGGGTATGTAATAAATGATAGAAGACAACATCCTAAAAATCGTATTGTATTACTTACAAATAACATTCCAACAAGTATGAATTAGTTGTGGCGTGTGTGTGTTTGTACAACCTTAGATTTATATATATGGTAAGGTATTGGTTCAATAGGACACAATATTGTAGAACATATATTTACCACTTAAACACATTATCCTCACATCGAGACAACCGTTCTTACACTAGACCAATTTGATAGAACTTATTCAGCGGACTTCCTTTGGTTTGATGAGATTTCCTGTGGAAATCTCATAAAACCAATGAAAATCCTCTGATTAATTTTCTTTACATTTGTTTCAGTATTTCTCACTATTTCACTGGCATCACAGGAGAGTTATGAAAGTCTTTATTAACGTCCGAGGTTCTAATGTGATCGGGAATCGAACCCGAAACCTACTATTCTTCACGTTTAATCCATCAGGCCACAGAGACCGTGGTTACATTTGACAATCAAAATGTTATTACCTAAAAAAATTAGAACATGCAAAACATAACATAAGACCCAATTTAAACATGTTTAAAGATTTAAAACCATGTCGAATACGTTCCAACAGTTTAATTAGTCTTTGCATAAAGATTTCTCACGCAAACCAAACTAACTGTAATCAAAATGAAAACCTGCTTAAATACCGGAACAAAACTGCTTGTTTGATGTGTTAATTGCAATTCAATGAAAAAATGGTATTACGTTTTCATTTTATTTTTTCTCCGCTTTCATGTTCTTAAACCATGGAACGTTCAATCTGGTGTCAAAGGATTTCTCCATATGCAGATTCAACACAGTTGCATTGAGCAATTTAAAAGTATTTGTTTCCAATATGAAGCCTCAGAGATGAAATTGATCACAACCTTCTTAATTTACACACATGACTTCGTAAATAAAAGAAGCAATTTTCACATCAAAGTGTTTTGACAAAAGAAAAATATAAGAGTATTTGCACGTGGCAGTATTTCTGCCAAGATTTGTTTCAATTACCCAGAATGTCTTTTCGTTGATTGGAATTGTTTTTATGTTGATGTATGAATATGCATTGTCCAAGGATTCTTGAAGATATATTCTGGTTGTTGAAGACCTATTCTGTGGTAATTTGTTTAAAAGAGCTCCTAAACAAAAATTCACAGGATACGTTTCCAACACCTCAAGGTTGTCAGTGCTATTCTATAATCAAATTATTTATAACATTGTCATTTTAAAACAGCTTCTAATTCATTATGAGTAACATTAAAGTTAAAAACTACACCTACAATCTTAAACCCATTTTGAATTAGTTTTTCGCTACCAACACAACGTGATGTAAAGAATGGAAGCAATCAATTTTTAAAAATATTTAACATAACAAAAACAATTATAAAAACGCAACGAATTCGAAAAGCAATTAATGATTTAAATATTTCTTATTCCTTTTTAACAAAAAACAAAAACCTTTTTAAAGTCATTTATTTTTCAAACCGGCATCTGTTTTGTAAGATTGATAAAATAAAAAGTGACTTACGAAATTTAATTATCAGAAAAAGAAACTAATTTTTCGAAACTAATTTACAGCGCAGATGTAAAAAAATGGGGAACGTCTTCATTTGTTAGTTAAGCGTAGTGGCTGAGACGAGGTCAGCTCTAGATAAGAACCGACAGCTAAGGTAACTAAATGAATACGCGAAGGCTGATAAAATGGCGGTTTACTCATAGATTGCATTTTTAATCTCCCATGGGACTCGGCTGCAAGCAAAACCCACATACAATATACCCCCTGCTGTACAGATGTAACTTTTATTTTACCATGTTCAATATACTGGAACACAATTACTTTGACAAGTAACATTGGCATGCATTGAAGAAAATACCAGTTTGCGAAGAAACCTAAACATTGATTTTGCTTTAAGTTGTACAAAATTATAATATTTTTGTATTTCTTTAAAACATGTTGGAATCTTATGGATGATAACAGTCACACGGTTTTGCGGATACTATGTAAATAAAAAATATTGAAAATACGTGTAGACAATACAATACAGCATTACCAAATGTAGAGACTCTAGTGGCGATACTTAACCCTTACCATGCGGCATACTTTTTTAAACGTTATCGTGAGTGGAGTGTCCCAAACATTTAAAGAGTTTGCCTATCCGAATTACTGCATGTCTGTCAATGCGTCTCACGGAAATATCCGGGTCAGGCTATTAGCCTGACCCAGATAGTTCCGTGATCCACACGGTAAGGGTTTATTTAATTACCTTCTTTTCAGTCTTAAAAAGTTGCTGAAAACCTATTATGTGGTAATTCGGTTATAGGAGCTCCTTTTCGAGGAGCTCCTATAACCAAATTACCACATTATAGGTTTTTAACCTTCTGCCCAAAAAGCTCTTTTAAACAAATTACCACAAGATAGGTTTTCAATGTCCTCCCCAAAAAGCTTTTTCAAACAAATTACCACAAGATAGGTTTTCAACCTCCTCTCCAAAAAGTTCTTTAAACAAATTACAACAAGCTAGGTTTTCAACTATTCTCCAAGGAGCTTCTTTAAAACAAATTACCACAAGGTTATTAACAGCACAATGATGATCAAAGCTGTAGGTTGTAGAGAAATATGCTGCCTTGCCAAACATAAATGTTCAATATTTGATTTCATTAAGACTAACCAGGCATTTGAGAATTTCGAAGATACCTTATTGTACAAAACAATAATTAGTTGTAATTTGTTTTAGTTGACCAATAGACCTACCTGACAGACATTACATGTATTAACACTAACAGTTATGACCAATTAATTAGTCAAATATTAAAAGGGTAAACATATATTTTGCAATTCAAATTTAGTATTCTACCCAAACACAATATACAATATGTATGTTCTGTAAAATGTTTAATGAGAAATAAATCTCCAAACAAAATTATTCATCAAGTAATGAATTCCAGATTTAAAGTTAATAAGACAAGCATGATATTAATTCGTACCGAGCGGCTCACGGAAATTCCGGGTCAGGTTACTAGCCTGACCCAGATATTTCCGTGAGCAGCACGGTAAGGGTTAATAACTCATCTGATGCTTCTGTGTTCTTACCATTGCTTTCTTTGTCATGGTATAGAGCCTGATATATATGGATTTTGGTATTCTAGATACCAATTATAAAGTACCACAACTTGTAATATTCATATCCGCCTATCGTAGTACTACACTGTCAGTTTATATTACTTCCATTCAGTACTTATCGGACAAGACCAATGGTTAAAATTGTCTTCCAACTCAGGCTACTATTGATAATGTTTACCACAACGCAGCACACGTTATTCCGGTTATCGTGTTATCAAACATTACATTGGTGGAACTAGTGTCTACGGCAATTGTAACGTTTTTGGATGAACAAAAACCAGACTACAGGCCACAAGAGGATCGGTAAGCTTGCTAGTCTATTATCAAGAAGTTATCACTGATGGCCTCCAAATGAAGACGATGATTAGTGGTTAAGCACCACAAACTGTGTTCATCGCAATCCGGCCTAAAATCCCGGTCAGTGAAGGTTATGTGGAAAACGTGATGCTCTTTTTTTCATTCCAGCGTTGTCCTTGGCAAATTACTAACTTCGTTCCCTTATGAATTGCATCCTCACTCATTACTGCCAGAACTCCAACAATGGCGGCTTCGACCCACTGTCGAATTAAAACATCCCAAATGACAAAATCGGAGACCGGGCTCCCTAAATGGTAATTATTCTGGGCTACGCATATGGTTAGCCCGACTCGGTTCTCTCACCGCACTTAAAGAACGACAGGTCGCTTGGGAACAGAACGCTGGCCTGTCAGAGGAGTGGGGAATTATGCTGGAGATTCTTTGCTTTATGTTAACCCTTTAAACACAGAATTATTTTTAAAAGAATTTCAAGCTTTGAGTACATCGAGCTGTTGAAAACTTATTCTGTGGTAATTTGTTTAAAAGAGCTCCCGTAGGGAGCTCTTTTAAACAAATTACCACAGAATAGGTTTTCAACAGAAATATGTCCGAC